>ML107078.1:0-144221 GCA_003697995.1 Taxidea taxus jeffersonii | reverse complement strand
GTGCTGAATTCTCTAAGGCAGTTGGGGCTAAGCCATCTCCTGGGTGAAAGGAACAGTTTCCATTGCAAGTCAAAAGAAATACCACAGAATAGAACCCTAGAATGTTAGTAGTGAAAAGGATACGGTTTAACATCTGTTGTCTCCTCATTTTATGAAAGAAAAAAACCAAAGCCAGGTTGATGAAATGGTTTGAGTAGATTTGTGGCAGAATCTGTTTGCTAGTCTAGTACTTACCTCATAATAACATGAGGAGTATTAGTGGAAGAAACATGTATTCATTCTGCAAATCGAGCCAGAAGACCAAGGAGATGACATTTGAGACTTATTAGTAAATGGGGAAAGCCCCCAATACCTTTGTGTGGGGTGAACATGAGCAATCTTACTAAAATTACTGGACACACGGTGTAATAGTCATCTCCCACCAAGACAGAAATAGGCGATAAAATCATTAAACAATGACAAATAACTACAATGAAAATTAACCAATGCTCTGGGTTGCACAGGGCTGAAAGGGCCCCCAAGACACAGGATTTTCAGTAGTAAAACTGAGAATGACCCAGGAAAACCTGAACAAGATGCAAACGTGGGGCACCTGCATGGCTCGGTTCGTTACGTGGCTGCCTTCAGCTCAGGTCATGATCTCAGGGTCTTGGGATAGAGCCCTGCACTGGGCTCCCTGCTTAGGGGGAGTCTGCTTCTTTCTCTCCCTCTGCCTCTTCCTCCAGCTTGTACACTTTCTCTCTCTCTTTCTCAAGTAAATTAAAAAAAAATCTTTTTAAAAATATTATTAAAAAGATACAAGGACATTGTTTTTCTTTAAATTTTCAATGTACATTTCTTTCTTCCTTTTATTTTCAAATTTGTCTGCTGAGAATGTGGTTGTTGGTATTTAATAACCATACAAATATATGAACACAGAGAGAAGAAAACAAGATACAAATCCTTACCTCAAAGACATTCTAATGGGGGAAGAGAGATAGAAAATAAACACAAGTAATAAAAGTTACAAAATTCTAAGTGTTATTGAAAAAAAAAATAGAGCAGGGAAGGAGAATTGATCCAAGGCAGCAACTTTTTTTAGTAGGATGGCCAGGGAAGGGCCTCACTAAGAAGGTGGCATTTGAACATAGACTTGAGGGAGGTAAAAGAGTGAGCCACATGGATTATTGGGGAGAAGTGTGTTCCTGGCGGAGGGAACAACACATATGAGGACTCTAAGTAGAGAGCAAGCTTTATATGTTTAAAGAGGATTGAAGGAAAGTCTACGGTGGGCTGAAAGCAGGGTAGTAAGAGATAAAGCCTGACAGAAAATTCAGAATCTCCAAGCCTGCCTAGCCACATCATGTGAGGTAGAGTAGCCAAAGCTGGACTGCTAAAAACATTAAAATAACATTAACAACAAAACAGTTTTATCAGGAGGAATTAGAAACCAATGCCTCTAGAGACTAACAAGGCAATGGTCCCAGTAAAAGATGTTTACCACAAACTACAGAAACAAGGTCTGAGAGGCTTAGAGCACTGATGAACATGTATAGTAATTATATGATATATCTCATGAGTTTTACAGATTGGGGAAAGATAGAGTCAGTACCTTTTATGTTTAAAAGTCAACAAATCACTTTGGAAAATATTCTATATAATGTTAATAATGTCATTTTCTATTCGCTTTGTATCTTAATAAGAGGCAACAGTGATATTAATTACATTAATATTAATTTAAAAAGAACTAACTCCATCTCACAAACATGTGTGAATTTCCTCCGTCTTGAATTTCATAACAGGGAGCCAAGCTTGAGGAAAACATTTCTGGTATAACAGGTGGAGTGACTACAAAGTCAACACGTACCTTCCAGAATTACAGTGTAAGCCAAAAGATATTTTGCAGATACACATGGTATTAGCCAGCATCTGGTCTGTGACCATGGTTTGTGAAGAGCTGGAAATACTACTGGACTATTCTGACGTGGGAAGATGTGATCCAATCCTCAGTAGCTCTCTAATGACTTGAGAGTCTCCTCCTCCACTTCCTACACCACCCTCTTACAATTGGATAGCTGTCACAGACAACAGACTATTGATCAATCTACTTTTGATCCTCTCCACACCTCTTCCAAAATTATCCTTCCAGCTGCAAACATGATGATGCAATCATGCCATCCTCTTACTTACAATTCTTCAGGCACTTTTCTTCAACTTCAGAATAAATTATATTCTTCATTTTATAGCATAAAAGTCATTCATGACCAGATCTGTCAAGATTTCATTTCCTGATAATTCTCCATGTGGAATCTACATCTGTTTTCCCTTTTGTGCTCCTAATAATGTTATTTATTCTCTCTACAACTTGTGTGTTTCTTCTCCCCTCATCCCAATTGTTTCCTAACTTCCATTAATTCTTGCTCAGTATTCAACTCCTTTATGAAACTTTCTTTTTTTTTTTAAAGATTTTATTTATTTATTTGTCAGAGAGAGTGAGCACAGTTATACAGAGTGGCAGGCAGAGGCAGAGGGAGAAGCAGGCTCCCTGCTGAGCAAGGAGCTGGATGTGGGACTCGATCCCAGGACACTGGGATCATGACCTGAGCCGAAGGCAGCTGCTTAACCAACTGAGCCATCCAAGCTTCCTTTTGTAGAACCTCCCCTCCCTTCTCCTCCTCTGTGTCTCCAAAGTAGACCCTTTAAAAGAGTTATCACATTGGATTTTAACAGATGCTTTCTCTGTCTTCTCCACCAGGCTGAATTATTTGAGTATAGGAGCAGAGACTTATTCATCTTTCTATCACTAGCTCTCAGAACAGTGTCTGACATCTAAGTGATATTTGTTAGAAAGATGGAAGAATGAATAGTTTGATGAATGAATAAAATAAGGACTATCATTTTGGGTAACAATCTATTTAAACCATAGTTTTTCATCTATGAAGATATTTTAATGTTGCTATCATTCACTTTAAACATGAAATTTGATTTTCAGCAGATTTCTGCTATTAGCATTTGCATCAGGGGTAAATGCCTATATTACAGGGTTTGAAATAATAGGCTCATATATTATCTGCAATTCCTATAGCAATTTTCTTTTCAACCCCTAATGATGTGGCAACGATGTATTTAAAATTTCATTTATAATTATGGAATTATTAACCAAACCTAAATATTAAATAATAAAGTAACTTGATACATCACTGGCTTTCAGTTTCTTTTATTCATAGCACTGGAAGACTTTGTCATGCAAGGTCACATACAGAACATGCAAAACAGTAAAAGTAGAAACCATAGCCAGATTGAAGCTGAATTGAGGATACTAAGCCTTTACCCTTATTTTCCTCTCCTATTTTCCTCCTGTGGGTTTGAATTGTGTACTTGCTATATTATTTAAGAATAGTCAATTCTGCTAAGTAAAAAAACAGAAAACAAAATGTGGTAGATGAAACTCACAGGATGTATTAAGTATAGATGATGAGCAATTCAGCTGGCTTCTAAAATAGGTAATATTCATATGAAGTGTTAAGTACAACTAGACAAAAAGTATAAAAAAAAGCAAATTAGTAACTTGTAAGATATGGATATCTACCTCTTACAGATAGAATAAATGAAATATCTGATAAAAAAATAAATGGAATAAACAGAAGTATCACTTAGAGATGGAAACAGATACAAAGACCAAGTCGCAAGATACAAATCATGCCACCTCCAGATTGAAAGGTCATCATCACTAAGTCAGTTACCTATTTGTGACACACATCATGGTTCCATTTTGCTCCCATGTATGTTCTACCCTACATGTGCTGAGAAAAGACAAGACTATTCACCAGGTAAGTGAAAGTGAGAGTAACTGATCAGGTTCTGCCCCTAAATACCTCCAGCAGAACAAGAATGCATTGACCCCAGGTGCCTTCCTTCATTGAGCCTCCTTGTTCAATGTAACTTGTAACCACATATTCAGTAATAAAGGCCAATGTAACAGGAAGAGAGAGGCAGAACATATAATGTTATGCAACACAGGATCCCAGTTGGATGTTCTTTCCACCCCTCTAGTACCCTATCGCAAGTATGTTAACCCATCTCCAAGTCTTTCTTCTTGCTTCTTTCTGTGCGTTTTCGTTTGGTTCAATAAACTATGTGAATCAAGCACCTTAGTATGGGTCTGTGAGTCTTTCTGTCCCTTGATTCTTGTTAATGTCTGTTGGTTAATATGCTTGGAGGCTACCATTGCCTCAATGTCTTATCCCATATGAAAGGGGTCCATGGGACTGCTTTCAGTTTAGAAAACATGGTTATAATGCAGTCTTACAAATCAAGAATAGTAGTCTACTTTCATAAGCCTTTCTTTAATCTTAACTGTTATCAATCATGGTTTAATTTAACATGGCTTTTATAGCATTCCCAGACTATATTACAACACTTTATTTTTAAAAAACGTATTCTGAATTCTTTTCTAGAAATCTAATCCCTTACAGGAAATGCTAGTACAGAGCTCTGACATTTCATTACAGTTTGGCATCAAAATACATCCAACCTTCTTCTCAGCTTTCAATGCTATTCCTTTGACTTATGTGCTTTGACATTTTATTAATGTATCCAATAAAAAGTTATCTTAATTTTCATTCTTCCTGATGAAAAAGTTCCAAGATTTTAAAATAAAATAATTTTTAGGTTTCTTTGCAGGTATATAATATGCCTTTACAACATGATAAACATAAAATAGATTCCTAGAGTGTTGATGGACATTATGTTAGGTTGAACTTTATGAAACTGACATTTTTGTAAGTCTAAAACAGCCAGATATTGGTACCTTCATATAATTCAACCTAACAGTTCAACTCCTCTAATCATTATGTACTTTAGACCCCCTGAAACACTAAATAATTTTTTGGCACCTGATTGAGAATTTCTAATGTTTCTATTGGCTTGTAACATGATTTCTATCATTTCAGATAATTTGAACCTATGGAAAGTTCTTCCTAATTTTGAGTAAAAATCTGCATCACTATAGCTTCAGTTTATGAGTAAGGTGTTATATTCTCTATCATTCAAGCCAGAACACTTTTGAAATAGGACACTCTTAGTAATTATGGAGGGACAGCAGGTGTAACTTGAGATAATGCTGGACACATAAACAAGGACAACCATCCTATGTATGAGTCACAATGAATATATATGATTCCTCCTTTACAAGCTATCCTTTCAAATAACTGATGATTTCTACTACTGCTGTTAACTTTCACTTTAAACATGACTCCATTTCCTTGGATCATTCCTCTGCTGGCATGACTTTGAACTCTATACATTTAACTTAGCTTAGTGTAAATATGTTAAATATATTTTACAAAGGAAGAGGAATCAAATTAAACTGAATATTAAGTAGATAAGTTAGGGAACTAATACACATCCCTAAATTAAGTCTTGGTTGTACATCACTGGCCCCTTATTTGCTCCATCTTTCTTTTTTTCCTCTTCAGCCTACATTCTTCTCCTTATTCCCCCCTTTCTCTTATCATTATCTTGGGCCTGCAACGACAGAATTAATATTATTTAGCCTTGCCTTTTTTCTCAAACATTAGAAACGTGCTGATCTGTCCTAGAATCACTTTGATTGAATATAGGTATAAGTGTCCACTTGCTAGCTTCTTGCATAGACATCTATTTCTCATTCTGTATTGTTCTCTGTGTAACTGAAAACAAACTGAGAGATGGAAAGAGTGCATGGAACTTATTACAAGACTTTGTACCCCATAGACAATAAATCAGTGGTTCTCCCCTCTGCTATTTACCATATTCTTCCTTGGTATGTAGCCAAATGCTGAAAGATGCGAATGTGCCTGCCATGTGCAGGAATTTGACTCCTACGTCCTAAGAGATGTTCGTCTGGCACTAAACAGTTATATTTAGTGACACAATGTTGGAAGGTGATGATGTGAATTCTTCGAAACTATGATTACTTTTATAGGAATAGACACTGTGAGAAGTTTTTCTACTAGAGCAGTTTTAAAAAGTTAATTATTTTTTCTGTGTTTAGTGCAATTAATCCCTTCAACAGTAGTTTGAGTGCTAAAGATCTTGCTTCAAACATGAAAAGTTTGAGATTCAATGTAATAAATGTTTATTTTAAGAATGCTGATTGACTAATATGTTAAAAAAATGAGAAAAAAGAGAATGAAGGGTATGTTTGCTATGTTCCTTTCTGGGTGAGGTGACATTTCAGTTAGTGCTGAATCTAAAATCATATTGATTTATAGCCCATACTTACCTGTTACCTCTCTTAAAATTTATCACATAACCTTAAAAATCCTAAAATACCTCCATCTAAAATAATTTTATCTCCCTTCCCCCATTACTTTGATACTCAATTGTTCTTATTAAGTATTAACAGAAGTTTTTAAATGTGATGATACTGGCAAATAGGCACACAATGAAATTGGAAGTTCATTTCACATTAAGAGACACTTTAAGTATGAGAAGCCAATCTGTTTATGTCAAGCTTTATTTTGGGACATTATCTTTCCCTTTAATAGAACACCACTTCCTCAGACTCCATGGGTTACTATGGTACCCTGCTTATATTTGCTTCTGCTAATATTCTTGAGTCCATTAATGTTCAATTGTGAAATTGTTTTGACTAGCAGACTTGGCAGTCGTGGCCAGTGTGGGACAACAAAAACAGCTCCCTGAGCAATCAGAGTAGTATAGAAATAAACAGAGGAACGCATCATTGTCACAAGCTCATGTTCAATTGTCATGGGCCTTATTACTTGACAAGATAACCATAAAGCTGACAAAATGCCACAAACAATAGAAGTGAGTTTCAAGTATTTGTTGAGCATCTTTTTTCAAATTATCACTGGTCATTATGGAAAAAATAGCCTGCTTCTTTTGGTCAAAATATTTAATAATTTATAAAATTTAGAAAAAAAAATACAATCCTCTTTCACTAGTTCTGTTAATTGGAAATCACATGGAAAAGATGAAAAAAAAGTATATGCCAGCTGAGTGTAAATATTAAGGCTCTTTAAGATAAAAGCCATCTCTTACTGATTTATTATTAGTCCTCTTAAATATTTTGTCTCTTATGACTAAAACTGAATGTAAAATAATTTGCTCCTTTTTTCACAAGGGACTGATACACATATTACATGACACAATTAGCAAATTTGCTCACTATGGTTTCTGTAATCTTTTTATCTCCTTATATTTCTAGTTCTCAATGTGTTAAAATTTTAGAATCTGTACTAAATGTTAGAAAGAACACTTTAATAAATTTTAAATTCTTATGGTGATATACTATTTTTCCAAGCAAAATCAATGAGGTGGAACTAAAGAACATTCCTGAATCCTGGGTACTTAACTTCTTGATAAAAGATTCCTGACAAATTAATTTAGCAAAGCCACTTAGGTGTGAAACTGCACGTGGTGGAGATAAGTAGCATTTAAGGGTTAGTCAGGAGGCTTTTAAAACTCCAATTTAAAAATTAATTAAAAAATAAAACTATACTTTGCCATGCACAAATGCCATAATACATAATAAAAAAAAGTTATATCTGATTTCTTCATAATTCAGTCTTGAATTGGAAAGTGAATTTGGAAATATCTGTCTCACCATTTTTATTTCTTCCCTGTATTTTTTTTTTACTTTGTTTTATGGAAAATTTAAAATACATTCAAAAGTAGAGCAGTCAATATAATGAGCTCTCATGCACCCACAATTCAGCTTTGATGATTATTAACAGTTTGTCAATCTTTCTCATCTATCTTCACCTTACTTATATTTACAAGAATATTTTTTAAAGATTTTATTTATTTATTTGACAGAGATCACATGTAGGCAGAGAGGCAGGCAGAGAGAGAGGAGTAAGCAGGCTCCCGCCGAGCAGAGAGCCCGATGCGGGGCTCAATCCCAGGACCCTGAGATCATGACCTGGGCGGAAGGCAGAGGCTTAACCCACTGGGCCACCCAGGCACCCCTACAAGAATATTTTAAAGCAAATCTCACACTGAGTATCACTTCACTTGTTTACCTTTTGATATGTATCATTAGCAGGTAATACTTTTTTCTATAACAATTACAAATACTATTATCGTATTTTACAATATTCCTAAGAATCCCTTAATATCACCATGATTTCATTCATGTTCAAATTTTGTGATTTGCTTATAAATATTTTTTTCAGTTTGTTGTTTAAATCAAGAGCAGCCCGTCACTGCACCCACCCCCCAAGAAGACCAGGCATCATCATATTTGTTTGATATGTCCATTAAGTCTTAGGTTTTGTTCCCCACTCTTTTTTATTCATGTCATTCATCCTATAAAATTCCCCATTTCAGATTTGGCTGATTTTCTCACTTCTTATTACCTCTTTTTTTTTTTTTTAAGATTTTATTTATTTATTTGACAGACAGAGATCACGAGTAGGCAGAGAGGCAGAGAGAGAGAGGAGGAAGGAGGCTATCCACAGAGCGGAGAGCCCAATGCGGGGCTCGATCCCACGACCCTGGGATCATGACCCGAGCCAAAGACAGCGGCTTTAACCCACTGAGCCACCCAGGCGCCCCACCTCTTTTTTTTACAGAAGACCATACTGTGGCTAAGAGAGATTTAATAACTCATCTGCTGTTACAGGATGAGATAATAGAAGCATAGGACTAGAAGTCAGGTTCTCTGCTGTTGAATCTGCAGTCTTATAGTGTAGGAAAGAAAACCAGTGAGAAGTTTGGAGATTGACAACCTGGACTAGGTGCCCAGTTCCATTTAGTAGCTGAGTGACCTTAGGCACGTTACCTAGATTCTCTGAACCACATTTCCCACATCTGAAAAATGACGATGATAAATTCCTTCCTTGCCCATAAAATGCTTATTAAATGCTAGCTGCTTTTACATTATTATATCAAGTTATATTTTTTCATCTCTTTGGGAAATACGAAGTTGGTTTTGAGCAAAAATAGTGGCATATTTTGGTTCCACTATAGCCCTGATGGTAAGGAGTTAGAATCAGATGAGGTGTTGTTTAATAGTCACTAAATCTTTTTTAATATCAAATCAAGCACTTTAGTTCTCACCCATCTTCCTATCCCAGATCTGATAGATCGTAAAAAGCCAAATTTATAGGATGTTTAGTGTTCCTCTTTAACTCTGCATTCTGTCTCTACCTTAAGATACACCTGCAAAAGTCACCTAGCAAGTGTACATAACCCAATGACACCATTTTCTCTTTATAAAACCCAGAACAGTGTACATGATTATTAAGCTAATCTTCTTGATGCACTGTTTTTATACAATATATTCTTATCATCACATATTTAGTAACTGTTTCTTTTTTGTTGAAGTCTATTCATATTTGGAGGGCAAAAATTAAATTCAGTTTATTTAAAATAGAATTAAATGATTAAAAGGTAGCTACAGTAATAATAATTAAAGTGATCCCTTTCCAGTTTAATAAAGCATTTATTGGAAAGAGGGAAGGATGCCTTGAGGTTGTCATATCTTTACCAAGATTAACTAAAGTAGATTTCAGGTCTTTAGTATGTTATAAAAATGAAGGATGCAGAACATTCAATGGAGTAGTCAGCAGTGATAAATCCTGGAGCACAGTCAAGGAAAATGAGAGCAGGAGATTCAGAAACCAAACTCTGACCATCAGGTAATGCCTCAAGACTTTGGAGCACTTCCACTGATATGACAAGAACCAAGTTTAAAACTGCAGTGGCATGAAGAATGAATTAGAAACAATGAATTTAAATTAAATTTGGCAGCAAATGATAGAGATAGGTTTGTTACTTGACATGAAAATGGGTATGAAGGCAGCCTTGGAAACAAAGTTCATCTTTTCCTTTCAGATAAGAAGAAAAAAGAATGGCTGGTTAATAAGATAAACTTTGAGATGGAGATGGGTGAAATTAATAAGGTCCAAGCCTGATGGACTCTAATTTCTTGAAAATATAATTAAGGACAGTTGGTTGAGTGCTGAGTTAAGTTTTTGAGGAAAGTTATTAAGATTTCCAGGAGTTGATGAGTGAATGTGCATGAGACTGATTAGGAATCAAGAAGGGCTGACTGAGACTGGAAATCTTCTTTAAGGATGAATGGCAATAGTGTCAGGCACTCTTTCTTTAGCACTACTTGGACCAGGAGCAAGCATGGAGTAAGTTGATGATTGAGCTGAGAGTAGACAAGGCAAGACCCAAAGAATGTGATGAGACTGCATGCACTACTGGTAAGACCTGCTGTTAAAGAGATTTAAGAGGAACTCCAACCAAGGTAGGAAGAGAAGTTCATGAGTGAGCAGTAATCTAAGAAGGACTATGATGAGGTAAGAGGTTATAGAAAGATGAAAAAAAGATTGTGGTCAGAAAGGACACTTTCAAAATTCAAGATCTTAGAGAAGGATTTCGGGCATGTACGGCTGAAATAGTAAAGTCATTGGATTAGGGGAGGTTAGGGTTTGTTAAATGGATTATCATTGAGGATACTAAAGTTATGATATTTCATGTGCTTTCAGAGACCTTCCAACAAAGACCAAGAAAAGAAGAAAGGGATAAACTGCAAAGAGAGGCCTTTTAAGGCTTCCATTGATATGGAGAGGAGTGAGGGAATGACCCAAACAAGTTGAATTTATATGTGTAAGAAATACAGTAGGAAAACCTCCCAGGGGTACAGGCTAGGCAGAAAGTCTTGGCTTATCCAAAGTAGCAGCTGGGTGGAATCACAACTTAATGTCACCTGACTCCGAAATCACTGAAAAACATTAGAGCAACAGTTCCCAAAAAAAGATTATGAAAAAAGTGGTTATAAACTGTGCATTATAAACATTTCTTAAATATAGATTTCTTCCATATTAAATTATTCTTTTAATACCTACAGGCATCAGTTCCTATTTAAGGTCAAGATCCTGACAAATTTTGTTTTGTTAAGAGAAGAAAGCCAGAAGAAACTTCTCCAAGCAATATTTTATTCGAAATGTTATTTTTAAATATGGCCATCAGGTCTCCTGAAATGAAAACTTACTCTGACAAAAGCTTGTCATTAAGCTTTGTTCAGCTCAAAAGGAGCTGAACAAAGGAGAGGACTACACAGAGACAAGATATTCACAGCTACAAATAAAAATGTGAACAAATTCTCCCCACTGTATCTCAGCAGACACCATGAAGTGTTTGAAATAGTGATGACAAAGAGCTAAACAAGTAACACTGTTATAAGTCAGTATCATAGAAATCCCTTAAGCATAAAGGAGATACAATTTTCTGAATTACTGAGGAATCCAGGGCCAGGCAGGACAGAGGTGGGAGGCACACCCTCCACCCGAGGGTCTGTCTCTGGAAAGAGAGAAGGTGCAATGCCTAAAAGGGTGCAATGCCACAACTTTAGATCCAAATTCAGAAGCTCTTCATACTGGAGAACCAATCTGCATAGTAGGTCAGAGCACAGAGAAATTCAAGAATGTGCTGAATACTCAAGAGTAAGGTAGACCAAACCAATGGTTATCACCTGAGAAGCATTCCCATAGGAAGAAAATGTTTAAATACCAACCTGAAGCGTAAGTCAAGACTCCATTTCCTGGACAGTAGAGATGCTGGACATGTCAACCCAGAAGCAGAGATTTGCCAAGGGCAGGGATTTGGAGTAGGAATAGTGTACAGGCCAGCAGTTATCTCATTAGTAGTGAAAGGAGACTTAGAAAAAGGCCCAAATCCTGTGGAGTAGGACACTATATAATGACAAGGAGGAATTATTGAGGCTTGGCAACTTCATGACCTCACAGGGATAGCAGGTCTCACTTTTGTGGTAGCCATTGAAGAAGACTAGAAGGAGAAAAGTGTCATGGAAGCCTGGCTTATTTACTTGGATCATACATCCTGAATTTAAGTGTTCGGTACCAAATACAGCATTGTAGCAGTAATGGAGTGGGAGCAATTACTATTCAACCTGCCTTTTGGGGCGACTGAGGGTAGCCTAATCTGATATGGGTACTAGCAAGAGAGCAATTTCCAATGTTAACAAGGTGATGGAAGGCAAAGCCAAATGACAAGGGGTTGGTAAAGGAAGGAGGGAAGAAGAGGGCAACAGTATAAATTACTTCTTCCCACAATCTACTATTAAAGCCACACTCCTTGTTTAAGAACTCAAAGAAACTTCTCATTAGGTTATCATTTTTGGTCATGGTGGAATTATAAACACAAATTCCATGGGCAGTTCTAAAACTGGTAGAACTTGGTTGTAAGATGGTCTCTTGGATGAACCAGAATGAGAAGGCTATTTCATAGATTTTCATTAAAGTGAAAACCACAAACACTTGCAATATATGACAGCGTTCCATCTGAGGAACACAGAAGTAAATGAATGAAGAAAGGTAAAGAGGGGTACCTAGGGAATAGCAAAATTGAAAACTGGATTTTTTTTTCACACTCAGGCTTGTTTGAAGGCAGTGAAGAAGGAATTAAGAGAAAGAGAAGTTTATAGAGTTTATAAATGTAGGGGATATCTGGGGGAGAAACATAAAAAAGCAAGAGAAAATTCTAGTAGCACAGGAAAAAACATTAGACTTTCACTTAATGACTGCATTGAGTTCTAAATCATGTGCTACTGCTTAAAGGTACTAAATAGATATGAAAAAGGACAGAAACTAATAAAAGTTAATGGATCCTCCACTTTAATCATCTAATCAATCAATAAATATTTTCTAAGTATTTGGGAAATGGTGGAGGAGAAATATTAGCCAGAGTATAAATGTGTTCAAAAATTTAAAATTTAGGGGCGCCTGGGTGGCTCAGTGGGTTAAAGCCTCTGCCTTCGGCTCAGGTCATGATCCCAAGGTCCTGGGATCGAGCCCTGCATCGGGCTCTCTGCTCAGCGGGGAGCCTGCTTCCTCCTCTCTCTCTGCCTGCCTCTGCCTACTTGTGATCTCTCTCTGTCAAATAAATAAATAAAATCTTAAAAAAAAAAAATTTAAAATTTAAAATTTAGTTAGGTAGACAAATCCACATAAAAGATTAATGACTAATTTCTTGTAGCATATACTTATTATTTTTTCCTATGTGATGTTTAAAAATTTGTATGTGCGTTTATTCATGTATCAAAGTAAAATAAACAACTTTTAAATATTGACATGAAAAAAAGATTGATATGATATGAATATCAGCAAAACTACTTGGATATCCATATAGAAAAGATAAACTGTATCCTCTACTTCACATCACACAGAAAAATTAATTTCAGGATGAATCAGAGACCTACACATAAATGATAAGATTATAAAGCTTACCAAAAAAAAATGCAAAAGTATTTTTATGACATCAGTGTAGGCAAAAAGTTCTTGGGACACTAAAAGCAGTAACCATTGGAGAAAAAAATTGATAAAGTTAATCTCATCAAAATTAAACTTCTCTTCTTCAAAAGAGACCATTAAAAATTCCATTAAATAAACATAAAGACCAGTCACAAGCTAAAGAAAAACATTCATCAGACATATATCAACAAAAGACTTACATACAGAATATATAAAGAGCTCTACAAGCCCATAATAAACAGAAAAGAACCCAGTAGAAAATTGGCAAATATTATATGAAATGTTTCACAAAGGAAGATACATAAATGGTCAATAAACACATAAAAAGATATTCAACGTAAAAAAAATTCAAAGTAACTATAATCATCAGGGAAATACAAATTAAATCTAATAAGTTACCACTTTGACCTTACAGAGCAGGATAAAATTTTCTTATCAAATGTTGATGAGAAAGTGAAGCAAGTAGAATTCTCCTACATTGTTGATGAAAGAAACATTTTAGTACTACTTTGAAAATTAACATGATAGTTTTAATAAAGTTAAATATTCACCTCTTTATGACTTAGCCATTCCACTCCTTGGTATTTATCTAAGAGAAATGAAAATATGTGTCCACAAAAAGATTTGTACAAGAATGTTCACAGTACCTTTATTCATAATGTTCCCAAATGGAAATAACTCACATGTCCACAACAGACAAGTTGATGAACAAATTGTGGCATTTTTTTTTAAGATTTTATTTATTTATTTGACAGAGAGAGACCACAAGTAGGCAGAAAGGCAGGCAGAGAGAGAGGGGGAAGCAGGCTCCACGCTGAGCAGAGAGCCCGATGTGGGGCTCGATCCCAGGACTCTGAGATCATGACCTGAGCCGAAGGCAGAGGCTTTAACCCAGTGAGCCACTCAGGTGCCCCCAAATTGTGGCATTTTTATACAATGAAATAATAAAACTTAGAAATAATTTATTTAAAAGGTTGGAAAACAGGTTGGAGATTCCTTTAGAAATTAAAAATAGAGCTACCCTATGACCCTGCAATTGCACTACTGGGTATTTACCCCAAAGATACAGATGTAGTGAAAAGAAGGGCCATCTGTTCTCCAATGTTCATAACAGCAATGGTCAGTCATCAAACTGTGGAAAGAATCAAGATGCCCTTCAACGGATGAATGGATGAATGTATATACTCCATATATACAATGGAGTATTATGCCTCCATCAGAAAGGATGACTACCCAACTTTTGTATCAACATGGATGGGACTGGAAGAGATTATGCTGAGTGAAATAAGTCAAGCAGAGAGTGTCAATTATTATATGGTTTCACTTACTTATGGAGCATAAGGAATAACATGGAAGACATTGGGAGATGGGGAGAAGTGAGCTGGGGAAATTGGAGGGGGAGAAAAACCATAAGACTGTGGACTTTGAGAAACAAACTGAGGGTTTTAGAGGGGAGGGGGGTGGGGGGTTGGGTGAGCCTGGTGGTGGGTATTAAGAAGGGCACGTATTGCATGGAGCACTGGGTATGGTGCATAAACAATGAATTTTGGAACACTGAAGAAAAATTAAACTAAATTTTAAAAAATAATCAAGTACTGCTACACAAAATATGATGAACCTCGAAAGTATTATTTGAGCTAAAATAACCAGATACAAAAGAGTGCATAGCGAGTGATGCCACTTATATGAAGTTCTAAAGTAGGGAAAACCAAAGTAAGGTAATGGAAATTAGGACAGAGGTTGCTTCTGGGTGATGGGGGTAGGGAGGGTGTCAAAATTGACTGTGAGAAGTTTTTGGAGAGATGAAAATATTCAGTATTTTAATTAGAGTCATGGCTACATGTATCTGTAATTGTTAAGTTACACTGAACTAAATACCTACAATCTGTATTTTATTGTATATAAGTTATGCCTCAATTAATAAAAATAACTGAAATTGAACCAAATGACTTCTAGGAGTCTCTTCCTATCCTAATATTTTTGTCAAGATTGCAATAACTTTCTAAGTATTAGGTTCGATAAAAATAACTAGTGAAAAAATAACTATTGAAGGAAAGCTATACATTATACTCAGAGCTATTTGCATGTTTCTGTTTTAAAGTTTAACATTACATAGCTCTTTAATAAGTTTCCAGTTGCAACTAATAAACTGTTCAAATAAAATGCTACCATATGTAACTCAGATGTCATTCACTGTACTATTTAAAGGTTCCCAGTCTTCAAACCTTCCCACTTACCTTCAGAATTACATTCCTATGAAAATCCTGCTTTTTTGTTGTTTCTACTCTTTACTATAAATCCTTTTTATTATCTGGTGTTTTCATATTTTTAAAGGTCGTTACTATTTTAGCATAGCTTTATCTGCATCAAAACTGAGTGTCTCTAATCTGAACATAGCATTTGCTTAGACTTTCAACAAGTTCCACAAAGGCACATACAACAAACTGAAAATTATTTTTGACAAAAACCTTTAAATTTCATTTTCATGAATACTAAGCCATTACAAATGAGAACGGGGAAGAAATTGTTTTAAATCCCTTTTATGACTACTCTCAAAATTTAAATAACAAACTCCATTTTTTTTAGTAACATAAAGAATGATTTTTGAAACCTACTTAATCTTCAAGATATATCTCACATGCTACATCAACACCAGTTTTTCTTAATTATCTTCAACTTAGCAATCCAAGTTGAACACAGTGAATTGCAACTCTTTCCAAAAAAAAAAAAAAAGAAATTCATTCTAGAACTACTTATACCCATGCTTCATGCCAAATGACTTCACAAGATAGAATAATGACATAATCACAATTTTCTAAAATGGTTTAATAAAGTAGTTACAAATGTCCTGAAATGTTAAAAGTCAGATATTAGATGAAGTTCGTTTTCATTCTCTCTTCCATCTCGGCACAAATTATAAATCTTAGCTTTTTTCCAAGTGAAACTGTGTGAATATAAAGCTACTGAAAGAGATCATGAGATCTCATGGCCCTTGTTGACATGAGTTCTACAGATCCTTTCCTTCAAGCTCAGAAACTACACAATCCCAGCTGTTCAAATGTCTGACAGAAATAAGGGCTTGGAAGAGTTCCATCTGGATGAACTTTAACAGCACAAACAGGAATAAAGCAATGCTCACAGAGAAGGATTTTGTAAAAGTAAATAATCTTGCAAATGGATGAAATAAAAATACATCATTCTATAAAGGTTAAGTGGAAAGAAATGTACAGTAACATTACATAAAATAAGGATTTAAGCATAAAGTGTTAACAGGGCTATTATTACTTTGAGATAAAGATGGTCATGTAATATTTATGAAATATCTTTTCTTTCCAAAAGTGGATATTTGTCAGGATCATCTTACTTGGTTGAAAACACCAGGTGTGGTTTGTGTCAGGATGAAAATCTTTTCTATTCATCCATGATAACCCAGAGACTTGAATGAGCACCTTACTTCACAGCATCTCATAAGCAAGCCTGGAGATTCTGAATCACCATTATTATGACCCACTTTGAAGCAATGCAGACAAGATCCACTAAAATCTTATTCTTTTTTGTTTTTGTTTTCTCTTCCTGCACCCCTTGCTTTATGTTCTCTATTAGTACTTCGCTCTGCCATGCCTCTCTGCCTTTACTCATGTTCTCCTTGGTCCCCTCCCCAAAACCAATTGATCATAGAAGACTCAGCTCTTCTTTAAACTTCCCAAATTTGCTATCTCCCGTCCAGGTAGAATAAACCATTCCCCCTGCCCATTCTGATATAACTCCTTGTTCATTTTGAGAATAATGACATGCATGCTAGGTTTCGTACCTAATTTCAAAGTTATCTTAAACAGGATTATTTAAAGAGTCTGTTGAAAAATTTATCTATTTTCTTCTTATCTATTTTTAACAATCATTTGTAGATTTTTTTAATTGGGAAAATTATGTCTTCATCTTTGGGATATTTACATCATTGATGGGAAATTATAAAATCCAACTCACAAGCTAATAAGAATTATGGTCATTGCATAAATCAATGATAATGTCACTTAGTAAACCTCAGCAGGCCCATGACCAGTTATTTCAAGTACACTGAAGATCACCTGAAAATGTACCAGTGTCCTAGAAGTGAAAAGTCAGACACAGAGCATGCTGGTGTGAGACTAGAAAAGAATGCCTATCAATTCATAGCCAAGATTACTAGCCCAGAGTCATGGTTGTATTTGAATGAAAACAATGACTGCATTGAGAAGTAGTATTGTACTCAGAGCATTTAAGGATCTGGAGGTGATCATGAAAGGTGTGTAGGTAATCAGATTATATGACTACTTTGATGTGAATGTGATAGATTTTCTTCATTAATCATGTGTAGTTTTGTGGGTGCTTGGTTTTGTTTTGTTACATTTCTCAGAAGAAATAGAACTGATGGAGTTCTGATAGATTTTAGACACTCAAGAGGTTGTTTTTCACCTAGTATGTTGGGAGAAAAGGGGATATTCTTCACCTCCCACTCTAGGATCAGGCCCTTTCCAGCCTAGACACAAAACTTCTGAATTTGTTACGAGGGCATCTTATCAGCCTAAAATGTGATTTTGAATGGTTGCCAGAGAGCTCGGTGAAGAGTCCCTTTATATGGTTCTGGGAATGAGGGCAACTGCTTTCTTAAAGATCCTTAACTGACTGTGTCAGCATAAAGGCATGTGTTATACATAGAGTAGGGATTGCTCATAAGACCTGTATTAACTTTGTTCAATTTTGCTACCAAATAATAATGTTTATGTATTTTTACTTTTTAATTTATTTTATTCTTGCTTAGAGGTAATCATTGTTTCTAGACCACTTGTTTGTTTTTTTTCACTAGTACACACTCATTATTTCCATAACAATTATTTATAGTATTTCTACCTTCCATAAGATTAAAAGTAAGTTTTAAAAACAACCAAATATGTATCTATGATAGGCAGAATTCTAAGAATAATCTCTAGTCATCATTATTCTTTTATAACCTCCTTCCTTTGAGTATGAGGAGAACCTGTGAGTATGATGACATATCTGTGATTCCTGCTGTGATTACATTACATGGAAAAGTTAGCCTTCAAATAGGGAGATAATCCAGGTGTCTAAATCTAATCACACAAGTCCTTTAAAAGCAGAGGGTTTTCCTTGAGTGATGGCATATAAGAAAGGCAGAAGACAAAGTCAGAGAAATTCAAAGTAAGAGAAAGATTTGATTCATTATTTGAAGAAGCAGGGGCCATGTGCAAGGACCAAGAACAGTACCTAGAAGCTGAAGTGTGGCTCCTGGCTAAAGCTATTGAGGAAACAGGAACTGTAGTTTCATAGCAAGTAACAAAATTCTGTCAATATTGGGAATAAACTTGGGAGCATACTCTTTCCTGGAGCCTCTAAATGAGAGCCCTGCCTGGACAACATCTTGATTGCACTCTTGTGATACTGAGTATAAAACCCAGCCTCATGTGCTCAAATTTCTGATCTACAGAATTCTGAGCTAATAAATGGTGTTGTTTTGAGCCATTGTTTGTGATAATTTGTTAGTTAACAAAAGAAAACTAATATAGCATCTAAAACCATGAAACAGACAAGCTTGGTTTACTATCTAGAAAAAAGAGCTCAGTTTTAGGGCTATCTTCTTTTTTGCACAGAATATTTCAAAAACACATCATTATTCATTGAACATCTAACTTTTTTGTTCTTGAACTCATACTGTTATTCCTAAAAGATTTAAACAGATATTTCCTAAAATATGAACTACAACATCTTTTGCAAGTTAATAATTGAAAGTCTGAAAATTAATATCTTTAGAAAAACATTTGTGAAAAAAAGTTTTAATAAAAGATTATATGTGATAAATTAAAAGTTTCCACAGCTTAATTACTACAACTCATAATCAAAATAATCATTAACTACTCTTCACCACCAACATGAAAAAATCCAGGATCTATATCCAGACCCTTCATTCTGGCCCCAGATCTTTCCCCCCACCTCATTTATAATTAATCCTCTTCTCAGATCCTCATCATACTCTGAAAATCTCTTTGGTTTTCTCTTTGTGGTTTTCTCACATGGTCTAATATTCCTTTCATTGATACCTGGGCTTCCTTTTCTTCCTCTCTTCCTATCTAATTTCCACACATCTTTTTTTTTCAACTTTATTAATGAATGATTTACAAATATAATTGTGTATGTTTAAAGTATAAACCATTATCGGAGCGCCTGGGTGGCTCAGTGGGTTAAAGCCTCTGCCTTAGGCTCAGGACATGACCTCAGGGTCCTAGGATTGAGCCCAGCATCAGGCTCTCTGCTCAGCGGGGAGCCTGCTTCCTCCTCTCAGCCTGCCTCTCTGCCTACTTGTGATCTCTGTCAAATAAATAAATAAAATCTTTTAAAAAATTTAAGAAAAAGTATAAACTATTATGATTTGACATACATATACATTGTCCAATGATTACTGAGATCAAGATAAATAACACTACCAGATCTTACATAGCTAACATTTATGTGTGTGTGTGATGTGTGTTTAAGACTTACTCTCAGCAACTTTCAAGTATATGATACCATATTATTAACTAATGTCGCCATGTTGTACATTAAATCCTCAGAAGTTATTCTTCTAATAACTGAATGTTTGTGCCCTTTGGACAACATCTTCCTATATATGTATCCATTCATCTACTGAAAGACATTTAGGTTATTTCCATATCTTGCATGTTGTGAATAATGCTGCAATAAACATGGGAATGCAATTATCCCTTCAAGGTATTGATTTCATTTCCTTCAGATACATCCAGGAGTAGGATTACTGGATTGTATGATAGTTCTATTTTTAGTATTTTGAGAAATCACCATGTTATTTTCCATAATGGCTATCCCAGTTTACATTCCCATCAATAGTGAGCGTTCCCTTTTCTTCACATCCTTTCTGACGTTTGTTATTTCTTGTCTTTTAAATACTGGATATCCTAACAGGCATGAGGTGATATCATATTGTGGTTTTGATTTGCTTTCCCTGATGACTGGTGATGTTAAGCACATTTCCATGTACCTACTGGTCATTGTATGGAACCACAAAAGATCCTGTATAGCAAAAGCAATCTTGGGAAAAAAGAGAAAAACTGGAAGCATCACATTTCCTGATTTCAAACTATTTACAAAATTACAGAAGTCAAAACATATGGTAAGGGTATAAAAACAGGTATATAGACCAGTGGAACTGAAAAAAAGGCCCAGATATAAACCTACTCATAAATAGCCAACTGATCTTTGACAAGAGTGCCAAGAATATACAATAAAAAAATAATAGTCTTTTCAAAAAATAGCATTGGGAAAACTCAATATCTACATGCAGGAGAATAAAACTGGATCCTTATGTTATACACAAAAATCGACTCAAATTGATTAAAGACTTAAATGTAAGACCTAACATTGTGAAACTCCTGGAAGAAAATACAGAGGAAAAACTCTTTGACATTGATCTTGGCAATGATTTCTTGGATATGACACATAAAATAGAGGTAACAAAAGAAAAAAAAATAATTGGGAGTATATCAAACTAAAAAGCTTCTTCAAAGCAAAGAAAACAACCAACAAAATGAAGGCAGCCTAAGAAATGGGAGAAAATATTTGCCAATCACATATCTATCAGATTAATATCCAAAAGAACTAATAACCAAAATATGTAAAGAACTCAAAAGGAAAAAAAAAAAGTATTTCTATTTACAAATGGACAAAGGACCCAAATAAGAATTTTTTCACCACCCCAAAAAATTTTTTTTCACTCGTCTTTTGAGACATGAATTCCTTCCTGATATTCTTCTCCTGCCTTCAAGATCTCTTCCTTTTCTCAATTCCTTAGTACTTCTTGTCTGTGCCAGTTATCTTGCCATTATATTTATTTCTACCATCTCAAATGTCATCTTTTTTTTGTTTGTTTTGTTTTTTTTTCAAATGCCATCTTGAACTATTACTTAACTCATATCTCTCTGTATGGACTGTAGACTTATTGAGGGCAAGATTATATCATAAAAATGGGAAATGATTAGTATTTGAATTTGAAATTTTTTATAAATATAAAGAAATATGAATTTTTTGCAAATACAAAGAAACTTTAAAGAATAATTAGAACTTATGCCTAATAAAACACAAAGGAAAAGTAAATGAAATCACAATTTAGCTATGACGAGAAGAAAAAGAAAATAAGCTAATTGAGTGTTCTCCAAAAGTTTATATCATTTAAAAAGTCTATGTTTCTTTGTAGCATAAGTTATGTGAACAATTTTTAAAAAGTTTTTCAAAAAAGAATAAATATCTAGATTATTTCATTGCACTGAATCTAAAACAACATCATTGTAAGAAACACTATTATTTTTATACTACTAAAAAGAAACAAAAATTGCCATTTAACCTATAACAAAATGCTTCTCATCACTTTGGCATTTATTTTATCAGCCCAGGTGATTTGGCAATTACTCTTCTCTAGTTGTATTGCCTGGGGAATGAAAAATAATGTTTGTTTATATGTTTAAGGACAGCATAACACAGCTTTATGTACTTGTGAATATCCCCCTGTTGAGATCTCTACACATTTTATTACTGCTTTGTAAGAAAAAGGATACCAAGGTCACTTATTCCATAATAAATGTTTGCTCCAATGTCCAATAGGTCCCACTGCTTTATTTTTGTGCCTTTTTGTGTGCACAATTATTTTTCATTTCAATGTCATCTCTAGTATGATATTTTTAGGACATTTTCAGGAGCAGCAAACTCAACATGTGTACTAAGAATAATTCTCCTAACACAACTGAGATGATGATAAAATGAACAGAAGTGGAAAAATTTATAAATGGGCTGGCAATTATGTCAAATAAAATTGTTAGGTTTGTAGGTAAAAATTATTCAGATAGTAATTTCAACAGCAATTTCATATTGTTTACCCCAGTATGTCATGATTGCCATCTCCCCAAAAGGCATTGTAAGACCCCATTTAAAAAACAAAGTCTAATTTCAGGGACATTGCAGTATGGGGGGGAAATGCATGAAGCAGGAAAAAAATGTATTTTTCAATGCATTCTTTCCCAGATAAAATCATTAAATACAATTTTAAGAATTATTAGTGTTAGTGTAAGACTTAAGAGAAAATTTCTGGGATAAGAAACCAGACAGGATTTCGCCATATGCAACAGCATGAATAGAGCAGAGAGTATAATGCTAAGCCAAATTAATCAGTCACAGAAAGACAAATATAATATGATTTCACTCATACATGGAATTTAAGATATAAAACAAATGAGCAAAGGAGAAAAAAGAGAAAGAAATCGAGAAACAGACTCTTAGCTATAGAGAACAAACTGATGGTTACCAGAGGAGATGGGCAGGGGATGGGTGAAACAGCTGATGGGGATTAAAGAGTACACTTACCATGATGAAAAAAATTTAATTTAATTTAAAAGATAAAAAAAGAAACCAGATCAGGAAAATTGTATCACAAACTATTTCAAAAACCAATGAGAGGGGCACCTGGGTGGCCCAGTTTGTTAAGCGTCTGACTTCAGCTCAGGTCATGGTCCCAGAGTCCTGGGATCGAGCCCCACATCGGGCTCCCTGCTCACTGGGGAGCCAGGTTCTCCCCCTCCCTCTGCCTGCTACTACCCCTGCTTGTGCTCTCTCTCTCTCTCTTCGTCAAATGAATAAGTAAAATCTTTAAAATATATATATTTTTAAAAAATCAACAGGAAAAAATATCCTCTACCCCTGTACCAGCACTTCAGTGGGGTGTTTTTTGGGTTTTTTTTGGTCTTTTTTTAATAACTTCATATGATATAATGTCTAGTATTGGACTCACATGTATAAGTCTTATTATCTCTTGTACTTGATTATAAATTCTTTGAAATTAGGGATGAGTTTTAGGTCATCTTTATATCTCCTTCCCCAGATAGCATGGTGCCTTAAACAGAAAAGGTGACTAGTACCTACTTGATTGAATGAATGGCTGCTACAGAAAATGCCAAAGGAGCATGATACAGACTCTGCACTTACAGTTTGTTTGGAGATAAAACCAACTTGCATAGGACAAAAATTTTAAATTCTAAGTATAGTAAGATTTCAGAAAATAAAAAAACATTATTTATGAAGAGGTTTACATGAAAAACAGAACTTCAACTGAGCTCTGAAAGGATGGAAGTGGTTTAAATAGAGGAGGCATAAATGAAAAATGAAATGAAAATTTGACACTGAAAAAATAAGGAAGAAAAATGGAACTATAAAAAAAATTAAAACTTAATTGGATGAGGTCAGTAAGGAAATGCCTATTCTACTCTTGTAAAACAGTTTATATTTAAAATGTACTGTTTTGAATTATGGCCATTTAAAAGGAAAAAAGATGTTTAATATTCACTGCTATTACTGAAAATGGAATTATAATGTAAACAGTCAACCACAGCTATACAACTCTGATCTCTTTTAAGTCATTTAACTCCTATTGATACAAAAAAAACAGAGTTCAGCATCGAGATTAGATGTGAATACAGCACTACCAAACAGGCTTCAGATTTATTATACTTTTTTTTATACTACAGTGGCCCCATGTTAAATCATTAACATTGACTCTTTGCTGCCTACTATTTCATTAAAAGCACTTTTACAAGTATGGAAGTCAAGTTATTTAGCAGAGTTGAATTAAGATTCTTTACAAAAATAGTATATTCCTTTATTTTCAGCATCCTGAACTGAAATTGTACACTGAGATGATTACAGTAATTTGTGATCACTATCCACTGAGCCTTCAGAAATGCATGAATAGATGTGGGCTACAAGTAACTACCTATGTCTAAGATTTATCTTATTACTTTTAGTGAAAAGGAATATATTATTACCTCATATCTTGCTAGTTTTGCATACTTATTATAGTAATTCATGAAAATAGTTTGTATCCTATATATTCTTTTTTTTTCTAAATTTTTCTTTTAAGATTTTATTTATTTATTAGTCAGAGAGAGAGAGAGAGAGCACAGGCAGACAGAGTGGCAAGCAGAGGTAGAAGCAGGCTCCCCACCGAGCAAGGAGCCCGATGTGGGACTTGATCCCAGGATGCTGGGATCATGATCTGAGCCCAAGGCAGCCGCTTAACCAACTGAGCCACCCAGGCGTCCCCTATATATTCTTTACATATAGAAATCTTGACCTCAAAAAAAAAAAAAAAACCAGAAAAAAAAAAAGAAATTCTTGACCTCTTTTTTTTCAAAGTTTGGATTTCAACATAAAGTCCTATTAACTATGTAATTGTGGGTAAGTTACTAAGCTGTCCTAAGCTTTAGTTTACCTATTTATAAGACAGGGTGAATAATACCTATTAACCTATCCTATTGAATTACTGACTTATTCTCTTGACCAACAGTGACTATGTGGTCTGAAATTGGAAAAATAACCCTAAAGCTTTTATGGCATAGTTTTCTCTTGGAAAAAATTTGGTCTTTCAGTCTAGTCTATAATTGGTAGATTTTGAAGGACTATTTTTTATTTCCTAATTTTCAGAATTTTTAAAAAAAATCATTGTCTTTTCTTCACTGACTTTTACAGTTTCTTATAACTCACATTCAATTAAGTGTGTCTTTTTGGTTGGCATATGTGTAAATTTATGTATCATCACTCACCATCACACTCAGAATACAGAAGTGTTTCGTGAGCCAAACTTATGTTGCCCTTTTACGTAAAATTTTCCCCCAGCCCCTAGTTACCAGAAACTACAGATATGCTCTCAACTTTATAAATTTTTTTAAAGATTTTATTTATTTGACAGAGAGATCACAAGTAGGCAGAGGCAAGTGGGGGTGGGGAAGCAGGCTTCCTGCTGAACAGAGAGCCAATATGGGGGCTTGATCCTAGGACGTGAGAGAATAACCTGAACTGAAGGCAGAGGCTTAACCCACTGAGCTTCCCAGGCACTCTGATCAACTTTATAAATTTTTAATAATGAAATTAATACATGCTTATTCTAAAGGATTAAATACATACATACATTAGTATATACATTTAAAAGCTAGTACGCTCCCATTCCTCTTATTAATTTCATACCTTTAAGTTAATCAGCATTAAAACTATGATATAGATCATTCTGCAACTTTCTCAATACTCAGTTTTAAAAGTATTTTTACATATATTTAAACTAATGAAGCCACATTCCTTTTTCTTTTTACTGAAAACATTCTAACATAGGCTTTTTTTTTTTTTTAAGATTTTGTTTATTTATTTGACAGAGAGAGAGGGATCACAAGTAGGCAGAGAGGCAGGCAGAGAGAGAGGAGGAAGCAGGCTTCTCGCTGAGCAGAGAGCCTGATGCGGGGCTCGATCCCAGGACTCTGGGATCATGACCTGAGCGGAAGGCAGAGGCTTTAACCCACTGAGCCACCCAGGCGCCCCCTAACATAGGCTTTACAGCTTACTTTTTTAATATTAATAGATTTGGGGAATACGTTCAGATTAATATAGAAATTGATTTCATTCTTTTTAATAGTTCCTGACTATTCCATAGCTTGATCATACAACGCAAAATAATTAGTAATAATTGATTTTTACCTTTAATTCCTTGTCACTGAACACCTTTATATCAGCCTATTTGTGCTTTTCCCATGACTAAATGGAGATTGTGTCCTTGACATACAGCAGATACTGAGCAAACTAAATAACAAACTAAATTAATTTTTTTTCTTTTTTCTTTCCCAAGCATTGTCGCCAGTTAGCAACCTCTCTAACATGGCGGCAATAGATTTGCACATTTTAGAATATACTTTTACAAAGTGAGAAATATTTGCTCCATTTATATTACAATAGTTTCTATGCAAACCCTTTCGGAATAATGCTCCAAGATGATGTGCCTTTGTTTATGACAGCAAAAAGAGCTTTCAGCACATAAATATGTTCGTTATCTCGTCCTATTTATAGCTTTGTTCACAGGAACCTCTCAATGTCTCCTTAGATGCTGTAGCCCTAATTAGCCTTCCAAATGACTCTCAATGGCAACCCTGAGGGCACTTTTCCAATTAAGCCCCTAAAGAACTAAGTATAGCAAAGTCTTTATTTAAAAGAGTCATTTTCTTATGGCAAGAGGAGAAAGTGAAATTATATTTTGAGTTTAATACGATGGAGGAAAGGTTAGGTTAGGGAAAAGTTTAGGAAATTGAGGCCAAAACACCAAGTAAGAGAAGGACCACTTGCTGGCGTGAATAATGGTGGGCACTATCATAGTTGACCTGCTCTAAACCTGTCACAAAGTTTTTTTTCTCTCCTCTGCTTTTTCAAAAAGCCTAGTAGACAATACCACCTTTACCAAAAATGTCAGAGCATCTATGACCTTCCACTCCAGGGCAAAACATTAATAACTTCTGCCAGAGGGGAGTTTTTATTATTCCATCAGTGTTCACTTTTTGCTTTAAGTTCTTACTTATGAATCATAAATGTACATTTTTAAAAACTGCATAAAAATAAATTCAGTATGGGTTAAAGACATAAATATGACACATGAAACCATAAAAATCCTGCATAAGCAGTAATATCTCTGACATTGACCGTGGCAACATTTTTCTAGATATGTCTCCAGAGGCAAGGGAAATAAAAGCAAAAAGAAATTATTGGGACTACATCAAAATATAAAGCTTCTGCACAATGAGGCAAATAATCAGCAAACTCAAAGGCAACCTACTGAGTTGGAGAAGATATTTGCAAATGGCATCTCTGGTAAAGGATTAGTATCCAAAATATTTAAAGAGCTTATACAACTCAACACCCAAAAACCAAATAATCAAATTAAAAACAGGCAGACAATATGAACAGACATTTCTCCAAAAAAGACATCCAGATAGCCAACACACACATGAAAAGATGCTCAACATCACACATCATCAAGGAAATGCAAATCAAAACCACATTAAGGTACTACTTTTACACCTGTCAGAATGGCTAAAATCAACAACACAAGAAACAACAATTATTTTAAAAGATGTGAGGAAAAAGGAACTCTCATATGCTGTTAGTGGGAATGCAAACTGGTACAGCCACTGTGGAAAACAGTATGGAAGTTCCTCAAAAGGTTAAAAATAGAACTACCCTATGATCCAGTAATTGTACTATTGGGTGTCTGCCCCCCCCCCCAAGTATAAAAACACTAATTCAATGGGAGAAAAGAGAGAGAGAAAGAGATAAATCAAGAAATGGACTCTTAACTTTAGAGAACAAACTGATGGTTAACAGAAGGGAGGAGGATGGGGGGGATGGGTGAAATAGGTGACAGGTGATGGGGATTAAGGAGTGCCTTGTGATGAGCACTAGGTGATATATGGAATTGTTGAATCACTTTCTATTTTGTATACTTGAAACTAATATGACTCTGTATGTTAACTATATTAGAATTAAAATTAAAAATGAAATAAAAATAAAGACTAAAATCCTGTATATCCTCCGAGACCTTTGTTCACAGAGTGAGACAAAGGACAGGTTTAATTCCTGTGTCACATGTCAGTAATAATAACATTTTTTAAAAATCCATATTCTGTAAGAGTAAAAGTATGCTCTGAAAATGGCCTTGGTAAATATAAAATAAGCCAAAAGCAGTTTCATGCTGCAGATAGACTAGAAGTACATCCAAGCCCCAAATATGATAGGTCCACCTTTTTCTGTCTTGGAGAACTTTTGCCTAATGGCCCAGGAGAAAAGCAGAAGGGAAATCACTATGAGAAATGAGTGAAATTTTTTATATTCCATAGACCAAGTTTCAAGAGATATGACTCATTCTTTGGCTCACAAAAGGATATCCCTAGAAAATCCTTCTAGATCAAAAAGGAGAAGTTAACTTTTTCTCTCACCTGACAACTGCAATTTTTTTTAACAGTTCACTTTATAGTGAATTTTTCAAGTTCCGCATATCCAGAAAAAGAATTCAAATATGAGATGGAACACACATCACTTTTGATTGCTGTTGTTCAGTGTGGCTGAAAATCATTAGCCTTCTGAGAGGGTCTTAATTAAATTAAATATCAATCATTAATAGAATTATAATTAATAATTATATTATTATATAATTATGTATTTATGTATTAGACAAAATATAATTATGTAGTTATGTATTAGACAAAAAAGTTAGTGCCTTGTCTTTTTGACCTTTAGTCTGGCAGTTTCAGACCCGGAACATGGACATGGTGGATGAGGGAGACCTGAGATGGAGCAGAGATGAGGAGATTCAAGATGAGGTGTTGACTGAGCGGTAACAGCTATATATTCCTGGAAGGTATCGGGAAGACAAAATGAGAGCACTGAAGGGTAGGCAATCCTACTGGCAGCAAAGACTCATCAAGTAGAAGTGATTCCAAAAAAAGTAATGAGAAAGAAACAGGGAGTGAGATAATAAAATCAAGCCTGACCAACATCAGAAACTGCATTAAAGAGGCAAGACCACAGAAACTAGGACCGCAATATTTTGAAACCAGGAAAACTTTTATAAAGATATGAAACAAGTCAGAGGATCATAGGGAAAGGGAGGGAAAAATGAAGCAAGACGAAACCAGAAAGAGGGACAAACCATAAGAGACTCTTCATCTCAGGAAACAAACTGAGGTTGCTGGAGGGGAGGAAGGTAGGAGGGATGGGGTGGCTGGGTGGTGGACACTGTGGAAGGTATGTGCTATGGTGAGCGCTGGGAATTGTGTAAGACAGATGATTCACAGACCTGTACCTCTGAAATAAATAATATGTTATATGTTATTTAAAAAAAAAAAAAAAGGATATGAATTGCTTCCAAGTCATTTCAGCCCAATAATTACAGGTAGAAATGGATGAAATCCATGAAATTTCATCTATGCATAAGTTCTAAAGAACTTTTCCAGAGTGAAGGATTAGAGATGAAGATAAAATCTAACATGACACTATTTAAGTATGGCCCAGGAGGAGGAGCAGCAACAGCAGCACTTCCAGGCTCCTTGGTAGCATGGTACCTTGCGTCTCACCCCAGACCTACTGGTGCAGAGTCTGCATTTCAAGAGCATTACCAGGTGAATTGTATGCAAATGACAACCTGAGAAACACTATAATACAGCCCAATGAAACTAATTTTTAACTTCAGCCAAAATAGCCAGCTCACCCTCCCAAAAGAAATCCAGTGTGTTGAGTCTATTCTCAAAGAAAACCCTCATGCTATTGTTGCCAGTAAGAAGCCTAACTCCCTTTCTCTCCACCTACCTTGCTCCTATCTTCCTCCAGGGTACCCTGCAAGTATTTACTACCTCTTTCATTAAGCTTTCCTTGACTTCCACTCAGTCATGTATCCCTCAGTAAATTCACAGTATTCTTGCAGTATCCTTTATTGGCAAAGAGTCACCTACTAGTCGGTGATGCTTCCCATCTTGATTACCTTGTATTATTATTTGAGGATTTAAATAGGTTTAGACTAACATTAGGAGACAGTATATTCATGCTGCTTGAGAATGGTTTCTTTACATAGTGTGTGGATTCTATGCAATTCACTCATAAGACTAATATAATAGAACTAAAGCCTTACTGAAGCCTGTAAACGTGTCTATAAATGCAATTAAGGCATTCATTAAAATATATGAAATTGTGCATAGTTCTTACAGCCAGACAGCTTAACTAAAATATGAAGTACAATTAATACAAAAAAAAACCTGTTTCAATTTATAAATTCAAGGTTTTTTTTAATGTTGTGTGTGTAACTGATTTGTAGCTAGAAATATGTACAAACTTAGAAACTTCTCTAACTTCTCTTAATCTAATATCTACTGTATCTTGAGAAAAATTAAAGCTTTATTATTCTTGGTATTATAAGAGCTGACCACATAGTCTTTTACTACCATAAATCAACACCATTTACATAATGAATTGAAGCTGGCTGACAGGTATTAGAACATTGTACAAAACAATGCTATGTACCATTAGCCTTTAAATTCTTCTTTTAGATTCTATTTGAATCACTCCCATCAGAAGTATCAATTAAGAGTAATATAATTAAGGGATTGAATGGTATTGAACATCTCATATGTTTTCTAAGTCTAAAATATAATAAATTTGATCATATACCACAATTTCAAGTACTTTTCAGTTATTCAACCACTCATTCTTATTTTTAGACATAAGATTACAATACCACTTGCACTTTCCATTTCATGACTGTTTCTCCACAGGCAAAAATTTGACATTAGCATTTTATAATGAAATCTAATTAATTTGGGAAATTTAAATTTAGGGAATAAAAATTGATGACTGGTGTTTAACTCAAATCCAGAAAATGTAATTACTACAATTAACAGAGTATATCAATTACATGATTGAATTTGAAAAGAAGGTGAGAAAATGAAGAAAAAGTGATCTGGCAATTAGATTACTTTTTACTGGTTACTTAGATTACTGGTTAATCCTGGAAGACACTGCCCTTCATACATTTTGTTTGCTTCTAGAAAGGTGAATTTCTGGACCAGAAACTTCTGGACCAGCATCTAAGTGAATCACTAGGAAGTCACTCTGTGACTTTGCTTTTTAGTAAGATAGGAAAATAGAAAATTGAATTGTAACAGATTCCTGGGAGCTACAGATATCTCTTCCAGCCCAATACACAATGATTTTTAAATTGTCTATCTAATCTGTTTTGGTTATAGTGTAATATGTATAGGCAGGAATAACATTCTCCTGTTGTTTATCTGTTTGGCCTTCTGAATATCAACACATGTTTACTTTATCTCATCTCCCACAGATACTTTATAGTAACATTCTGCCCTCTGCTCATTACTACCTCTACTTTTATATAAATTGCTCACCCCTTGGGTAGTAAATGGTAAAGTACTAAATCAAGTACCCATAATTAGAGAAAAAGCTAGAAAATGTGCATATTTGCTTTTGATTTGGCCTTGTTTTTCTCCTCTGTGACTCTAGATATCACAGTGTGGTGAACCTGGATCCCCTCCCCCCATACCCTCCTCCAGTACTGAGCTGGAGCAATCCCCTGCCAGGTCTTAAGAACTCATTTTTCTCATGGCTTTCCAACTCCAAGTCCATGGTGGAAATATTTATATCAGGGAAGCTAGTCAATCCTACTAGCTTTTAATTAGGGCTTTTAAATTTCTTTTCATAGTAGCAGTTTACCAGCATACCACTACTTCTAGTTCTCTTTAAGAAAATAAATGAAGTCCCATCAGTGTCAAGTAGTGGGGAAGTTTGAATTTAATTCATCACATAATAAAGGGGCATTATAAGAAGTTCAGGTGAGTGGGCAGGGACAGACAACTCAATTGTTTAGTCTCACAATGTTTATTAATGGAAATAACAGAAGACTGGTTGCCAAGTTCTGGTTAGAGGCATAAGTCACTACTGTTTGCTGCTTTACTGGCCAACCAATCCCCTATCCCCCAAATCATAGGTGTTTAACAGTAGAAAAATGTATACCACAAACTGTTCTTTTTTTTTTTTTAATTTTTTATTCATTTGACAGACAGAGATCACAAGTAGGCAGAGAGAGAGGAGAAGCAGGCTCCCCACTGAGCAGAGAGCCCCATGAAGGGCTCGATCCCAGGATCCTGGGACCATGACCCAAGCCGAAGGCAGAGGCCTTAACCCACTGAGCCACCCAGGCGCCCCTACCACAAACTGTTCTTTCAGAGTTGCTTACTAACCACTTTTGGAACCACTATCAAAATAACAATAAAACCATTCCCTTAACTTGATTATTTGTTCAACAGCATTTTTAAAAAGGCAAATACGGCAATCCAGGCTTACTTTCAAAATAAAATCCAAACTCCTAGTTAACTTTCATCAATTGTATATAACATCTCAGTCCAATGGTTTTTAGCTATGGGCAGACTTTTCACCTCAAACTTTTATCATAAAGTAGAAAATGCTCTAGACAGAATGCAGAGGTCGGACTTCACCACTTAGCATGTACCCCCACGACTCTGTACTTACATAACTATCTCTTTTGCATTATGTATAGGAATAATAATAAATGCTGCCCCTTCCTCAGGACTTGTGTCAGATTTAAATTTAAAACAATAGAGGAAGAATATATAGAAACATCCTAGGTACTTAGGTTTATTATTTGTGTAGAAGCCCAAACTAAAAATGTGAGAGGGGATATTATTTTCACCAAATAAGCAGGCAAATAGAGTCTACTATGGGTCAGCAATGTTCAAATGACAACAGACTGAATCACACAAAACTGGTGTACACTTGGTCATAGTCAAAGCACATCATAGTCATGTTGGGTGATAGCATCAACATGACTAGGAAAAGAGATTAAAAAAATGTATATATATAATATATATATATTATATATATATATATGATAGATAGATAAAAAAAATTCACTGGTACAGCCTTCCCCAGGATAAAATGAGGAGTACACGTGAAGTGAAACATGTAAATCAACTGTTACTCTTCTACTGCTCCAGTATCGTTTATATAAGGAGAAAAAGAAGACGTAGCTGATATTGAAAGGGAACCTCTTTACTGCTTGACCCTGCCTGATGCCACTAGGGTCAGTGATACCTTGTATTTCATGAGTCTAAGTTCTAGACTGGATTTTGTCAAGTGGTCCTGACATAAGCTTTGCTTGTAAGAAACCAAGAACATGCCTCTTAGAGATTTGATTCCTTTTACCCTCTATGTTTGTTACTCCATTTTCATCATTTTCTGGCTTTCACTTCACAAAAGCAATAGTCACCAAATCTTTGTGTCCTAAAATTAACCAACCAAACAAACAAAAACAAAAAGCATTAGCCTACAAATGTGTACTCCTCAAATGGGAAGTTTATGGACCCATATGAGGTCAATGTAATTTTATTTAAAAAAATTAAATTTCTATATAATCATGATAGCTATCATTTATCAAATGTTTAGACTTCTTTGAGCACTGTTGAATGCTTTCTATATGTTATCTCATTTTATTGTCACTTCAACCCTGTATGGTACTACTATTATTATCCCCATTTTATATGAAAAAATAAAAAGTCCAACTGGGCCTGAAATTCCAAAAATCTTTTATGGATTATTTTTAGGGGCTCAGGCTTTAAACATCCTGAAGTTCACTGCATTTATTTAGTAGTTTTCATCTTTCAGCCAAAACCTAAAGGAGTAGTTTTGATTCCTAGTCAAATTATTTTTAGGTTCTTAGACTCACAGTAAAAATGTAGATTTCCAGTAATGCTAGCAGACCAAACATGGCTTATTTTAAGAAATTGTTTATTATTCATTTATCATGTGCCTTTTCATTCAATAAGTATGTATTATCAACTGCTATGCTCAGAACTCTGGTGGAGACAAAGAAATAAAAAGCTGTTTCCCACAATCATCCAAGAAGATTTTTTAAAATAACCCTGAGTTTTAGCCAGTGGCATACCCAGCATGTTGGATGCATGGAGTAGATCGTTTTTTAACACTTCTCTCACATGTATGAAAAAATTATTCTCAGATATGATCATTCAGTGAGACAAATAATAATAGTGGCTAAAAAACAAAATAGATAGTAAATGTTTTCTCTAGCTGAACTTGTGCTAGTATGCCCATATAAAAATATGAATAATAAAATAAGCATTAGAGATATTTCTGAAAACTGAAAAATATAAATATGCCCATATAAAAATATAAATAATAAAATAAGCATTAGAGATATTTCTGAAAACTGAAAGCAATGGATTAATTTTCAATTAATGTGTTTTTTTATATAAAGGAATAAAAGTATATCTGCCTGGTGTTCTGTTGAAGTAATCAATAATATTACATTTTTTGTGTTGAGCCTTAAAGTCTGCATATTTTTCAATGATGCTGCCAAAATTGATCTTCAAATAGCCAGATTTGTTCATCTGGCTTCACCAAGAGTAACTCAAAAGGCACTTTGAAAACGTTGCCTTCACATGAAGCAACAGGTATAAAAATACATAGAAAAAAATATCAAGGTTAAGTTAGGCAGAGACTTATGGAATCCTTATTTCACAGTGAAGTGCTATTCATGTCATTGTTTCTTTGGGTTGATTCTAATAACTTTCAAATGCAACTGCAGTTGAAAAATTGCCACTAAGATGTCTTCACTATAAAAGTCAGCATAAGTTCATACTATATTTGGTAAACTTTTCTAAAGTTTAAAATTATTCAGAATCATTTGTGTCTGATTTGAATGCAGTTTTTGTTTTCTTCAATATATTTTAAATAGAATATTTGAAAAAAAATGATATAATGGCAACCAAAAAACAAAGTTGACTTCTTGGCCAACTGCTTACTCTTGAAATCAATGTAAGTAACTGAGTCTGCATGTGCCAGGAGACTACTAGATAACTGGATATTCCCCCAAAGTATCTTTCTTACAGAACACAGTGTTTATTAAAGAATAAGTAATATATATGTATATATAATATATATGCATACACACAGATGCATACTATATGTACTGTATGTATATATATATAAAATACATTTGTATTTATATACACAATATTGTATATGTACAGTAACACAATATAATAGAAGTTAAGCCAGCCTAGGGCACCTGAGAAGTATTTTATGGGTGATACTACTTAGAACTGTTGGCACATGGTGATAATAAAAAGCAGACTTACTTTTAATTGGTTATTACTGCTTTTTAATTCTCTGTAGAAAATGTTGGCCTATACTGCCTGCACCCAGAGAGAACAACCCCATTGCCACAAACTTGGCACTGCCACTGGTTTGATCCAGTGGAATTTGGTCAGCCAATTTATATAAAAAGAAGTAGTGCTTTTAAAAGTACTTGTCAATAAAAAAAAAAACAGTAGCTGCCCAAATCCTTCCCTCCATCTTTTATTCCCCACACTATTACTCCCAGCTATTTGAGACAATACATTGTACTTAAACTTTGCATGGATGTTGTACTTTGGCAGATGTGAGCTTGAATCTTGGTTCTGGTACTTACTAGCTCCATCTTGGACACTGGTCAGCTGCTGTTCTGCAACTCTGTGTTGACTTCCTTCATTCTTCCCTAATTCTCCTCTCTCCCCCCACATGGGCCATTTCTCCCATTTCTTTCTTTAGCCCTCTTATCTTTATACCTTTATCTTTAGCCCCTGATCGTTGTACCTTCTCTTTCTTGAAATCTAACCTTTCTCTCCTTCTTCAACTAGCACCTTTATTGGGTATCTTGGCTCACTCAGTTGAGTGTCAGCCTTCCACTCAGGTCATGATCCCAGGATCTTGGGATTGAGTCCTCCATCAGGCTCCCTGCTCAGTGGCGAGTCTGCTTCTCCCTCTACTTTTCCCTCCTGCTCATGCTTTCTCTCTCTCTCTCTCAAATAAATAAATAAAATCTTTAAAATAATAACAACAACAAAACTAGCACCTTTCTTAAAGTATCTCCTAAATCTGATTCCAGGTTCACTCCTCAATTATGAATAATTTGCTAGAAATTTCTATCTAGAAGGAGTTATGACTTCAATGATTGATCTCAAATATTGTGTTCAAGCTTAATTAGATAATCAATAAGATAAGCCCAGAGTCGCTTAAAAAAAAAATTCCCTGACATTATTCATTCATTGGGCAAATGCTTATCTTGCACCCTTTATATAAGAGACACTGGCACTAGAGATGTGACATGTGCAAACTCAATCCCAATTCTCTAGACCCAGAGCCTACATTCCAAGGTGGTAAGTCCAGGGCGTAGTTAGGATGCTACAGGGCTTGAACCCCATGAAACCACATCCATTCTGCCAGCTTACATGGTGCTGCCCTCCTGCTAGGCCTACAGGTTTGAAAAAGGCTTCAATTATATCATTATCCTGGAATACGTGGAGGAACTGAAGTTCATGGCTTTTCATACCAAAGGCAATGAGGTGACTGCCATAGCTTGCATGGACTATAATCCCATTGTGTCCAAGATGGCTGAAATGCTGGCCTTGGCTATGCCATCTAGAAGCAGGAGATAGAGATTGGTGACAGGTCCTCACAGGGAAGGGATTCTGAGCTCACATGCAGCAGACTTGCACCAGACATGCTGGGACACCTGGAATAAAGGCCAAGCCTGAGGACAGATGCCAACCCTGAATTTTCCAGGATTCCCTAGGGCAAAACCTGAGCCTTTCCAGTGCTTTCCTTTACTGCCTGGCTCTGCTCCAAAGAAGGGTCTCTGGAGTCTGTGTCTGGGTCTCTATCTCTTTGCAGTGGAAGAAACAGACACACAGCAAATAAGAAATGTAAGTGTATAACTACAAACTGTGGTGACATTTCAAATGGATGTCACAGGGGAAATAATCATGTTCTCATTTATTGATAGGTCTATGGAGCATCTTTTTTATCCTTCCATTCGTGACAACAGAATTAATGGGAGGATCACTGGGCATACCATATGGATAGGGGAAGTCAAGATCTCTTTATAATGATGAACGTCCAAACTTCCTGATCTCATTTAACTGCAGTAGTCAATTACTAAAATTATATATGCCATATGGCCTGCCAATAAAAATATTAATATAAATTAAATATGGTGTCTCTTCCTGATACTTTGACTCAGATCGTTAAATAGTCAAAACATAATCAATAATAAGAATAGTAATTTTCATTACAAAGAGTTCAAAATAACAAATATGTTTTTCTGCTTTCTTCCATTTTCAGAGTAGATAGTCCATAAGATATCTCCTAATGAATGGTTCTAAATTTATACTTCATAAGAATAAATTTGTGAAAAAAAATCAAAATTTTACAATGAGCAATGAACTAATTTACTATTTTTAAATGTCCCCACAGTTTGAAACTGTGAATAAACATTTATTAGAGTATATTTACTTCAGAGAAATCACGTATCTTTTTATTTTTTAATAGAGAGAGAGAGCTAAAGTGGGGAGAGGTGAAAGGAAAGGGAAAGAGAGAATTTTAAGTAGGTTCCATCCTGAGCTTGGGACCAATGCAGGACTTGATCTCACAACCCTGAGATTAAGAACTGAGCCAAAATCAAGAGTCAGATGCTCAACTGACTGAGCCACCCGCATGCCCCAAAGAAAGCCTGTATCTTGATATGAGTTGTTTCCAACTATAACAATAATAATTAGCAATGTAAATATGAATGTGGGAATAATTTCTGATGAATAAATAAGGATTGTAATACAATGAATATATGACTATATAATAGAGTAACCTAGCTGGGCTCACATAGCCTGTGTCATTCTGTGTAAAGCGTTCCCATTTCTCAAACTCTGTTTCATAAGGGTAGTATAATTACTTTCTGCAACAATGTAGAATAATAAAACTTGCAAGATATTTGGTAAACACAGAGGATTTAAAAATTAAGAGTATACTCATCAACTACTAATCATCCTCTACATTTATTTATTTACTTGGTAATCATCAATAAGTTCATACTAAAAAGAGAAGAGAGGACATCCACTACATAATAAACGATCATGCCAATTTCTGGCAAATATGCTACAGAGCTACATAAAATAAACAAACAAACAACAACACAACCAAAAAACTCTTTTACCACTGAAGTCCAAGAGAAGAGAAGCTTATTTTCACTGAATGAATCAGAGAACACTTTATGAAGACAGGAGTAGCTTTTTGAATTAGGACTTAAAGCATGAACAAAAACAGACAGGAAGTTGAAACAGCAGACGGAGGGGACGCACTGAAGCAGAGGAAGCAGAATGGACATACGTTCAGGGGGGGAAGCATGCGACCAGTCCTGGAGGACAGTAAGCATCCAGAATGAGTGTAACACAGGGTTTGTGATAAGAGGAAGGAGGTGAGGTAAACAGAAGGTAGGTATAACGTGTTTTAAATGACAGAAGAGTAAATACTTCACTTAGTTGAAAATGAAGGGTCACTGCAAATTATGGAAGGAGTGACATACCCATGACAAAGTTCTAAAGATGAATCTAATGACTCTAGAAACAAGGAACTGTGAAAGGAGGGCTGGAGATTAGAATTTTCATCTGAGAAATTTTAAATTTTAAAATTTAAATTTTAGATTGAAAGGGGAAAGGGATTTGAAGTGAAAAGGCACAAAGAGGAGAGAAATAAGTAATTTTTAAAAAACAGAACACAAAGAATTTTATATTCATTTTGTTGTGAGAAATAGTAAGTTAAAGAGGCATCAAAAATAATAGATATCAAGCTGAAATGACAAGGGGAGTAGAAGTACAAGGAAGCATTTTATGTTTTCTTTAGTCATTATCAACAACCAGCCTAGGCTGTTAGTCTAAGCAAGATTTCCTCAAACAGTTTACTGGAGACTTTGATATGTTTATAAATATTCAACACAAAGAGAGTTTTGCTGTCAATTTAGGACATACTAAATGTCTTATCTCCCTCTTAAATATTTATAATTAACATAAATATAATAAAGTTCCAGGAAATTATGTAGTTGCCTGTTGGGGAGTGGGGGTAAAACTATTAAATCTCATAGGACACTAGTGCTACCAGGGACAAAGTTTAGAGAGCACACATATTCCCTTGAACTTACTCTTATAGAGGAAGCAGGTGTTATAATAAACTCTTTGGAATGAATCAATATCAGTTATCAGGAAGTCATTCAGGTAGACATGTCTAAGAGACAAGAAGAGATATAAATTGTCACTCATAATAAAGCTGAGATCTGCAAATATAAACGTAGAAGTCACCTAACAGAGGTCATTGAGATTATGAGAAAAGGTAGTTTTGCAAGGGACAAGAAAAGTTAATGAGAGGATGTGGAAGCTGAGGACAGTCTACATTTTAGGGTCCAATAAGTGGAAGGGAGGGAGATTTAAGTGTAACTTGAAAGAATAGAAAACCTAAGGGAAAATTATTTTAGAATGAGCATCTCCAAGTTAACAAACTATAGAGAGAAACATCACCTAAACATTCTAATCTAAGTCTTAAATGTGGAATTCTAGACCATTCCCTTGGCATCCCAATCTTTAAGAGAAAATCCAAAAACCAAAAAGCCTAGAAGTCCTAAGACTAGTGTCCATTCAGATTTGAACTCAGCTCTAGGTGGCCTTGAATGTTCTAATGTTTACAGTTGTAGGTAGAACTCCAACACACTAATTGGCATATCCATTCGTTTTCTGAGAATATCATCTGTTCTTCTCACACACGTAATGCTAAGCACTCTGGTGTCCCTCAGGAGAGGAGAGAGAAAGAAAAGAGCAGGGATGGGAAACAGTAACAATCATATTTTTATCTAGATACCTGTAAGAAATTTAAACTAAAGAAACTAGATGCAAGCTAGGGTCCTTCACCAGCACAATGTTGACATAGCCTCCACTAACAGCTAAATGAGGTTACACTGCCAACTGGGCTAATAAGAGAGGGAGAAACAATGTGTTGTTAGGTAAAAGGAAAGATAAAACAGAACAGATTATCCAGATTATACATACTGATCAAAATTATTCAACTCTAGTGGCTCAATTTCCACATGGGTTTGTCTAAAAGCTGGGGTACAGAATTAATAAGAATTTTTATATAAAATTTAGATCAATGGTTGCTTGGTACAGCTGTTTGGCTCTTCAGAATGTAGTCAGAAAGTGTTTTCCATTTTTTAAATAAGATCAAGAAATAATGGATCTACTTTAGAAATGGAATATATTTTAAATAAATTGTCTTTGCCACCCTGTGCCACAAATATATGTGTGTGCGTGTGTGTGTATGTCTGTGTGTATATGTGTGTATATGAATTTTTAAATATCTGGTTCTTGAAAAAAAGAGAGAAAATAGCCTTGTTAAGGTTATTGTATTGTTCTGCCTAACAATATGTAGGATTTACTTTCCCTTTAGAAGATAGATTCTTAGTATGATATTTCAGGAAAAAATTACAATAAAGTAAAATATTTTAAAATAAAACAAGAAAGTTTTATGGCACTGTAGAATGGTCTAATGTAGGTGAAAATAAAATACCATCTGAACAGTAAATTTCAAGCATTTTGAGTATGAGGAAACTTATAGAAAGCGAAGCCTAAAAAAGAAGGATTGATAGGATGGCTACAGTCAAATTATATTTTATTCATGTCTATTAATGAAGTCATAATTAAATCTAGTTCTAGTCTTGAACAACCTAGAAGCCATTTCCTTTAGTACCTAAAAGGGTCTTTCTACTGCTTACAAAAATGTTGTTTATACTATGGTAGCAACAAATCTCTTCTGTATAGAAACACTTTCAAAGCAAATGCCTGAACTTTATCTTTCTTTTCCCTCCTCTCTCTTTACTCCTTCTGGAGACAATATTTCATGTCCTAAAATTCCTAGTAAGTATCTCATATGTGATGTGTCAAATCTATGTTTGTGCTTGTATGCTCATCACAGTAAATCATATGACCAGAGAACACACAATAATGTACTCTTGCTCATTGTTTTTTTCTTGCACCACCTCTGGAACAGAAAATTTTCATGAATATAATGACTATTAAATAATTGAGTAGCTCAAAGTAATTTTTGAAGGTGATTTTTAAGTTCATTTCCTTGCCTAATGAGAATGGGTTATACCTCAAGGAAGGACTGGATGACTAGCCTGGCATACACATTAAGATCCCCTAACACTGTCGGTTATGATGATACAATCTGTTACGGCAAGCCACACTCAGTCTGTTTATTCTTAATATCAGTACTCTTCAAGCTTTCCCCATATAGCTGGTTGTGACCCCTTGAGCCTCAGTTTCTCAACAATAAAATGGAGATCTACATAGTTTCCTTTCTACCTCAAAAGGATATTATATGATCAAATAGTATAATATGTTAAAAAATGTTTTTCAAAACTCTTCTTATGGGATTCTACACAAGCATGAACCATCATTATTCAAAATGGTATTATTTGCAGATTTTGTATCACCTGCATTTTGCTAAGGGTGAATTTAAAGGCAAGGCTTAAAAGACAAAAAAAAAGCTCTCTTCAGGAAGAAATGAGGAAAAAGCCACAAGAGCTACGTAAAATGCTGCCAAATTTGTGTATACATGATACCTGGGCGTGATAATCCACAGATAACTCCCATCTGTTATTTCTTAATTTACCCTCAGCTGTTTCAATAATGTGATATTGTTCATCATTTCTCAATATTTTCAAAATATTTCTTCTTCCTTTTTTTTTGAACGCACACCATTGCAGTTATGTAACTATATTAACTATTCTCTCAACTAGGCAACTTTATGTAGATTCTCTAAGAGTAGATGGAAAATATTAACTATGGAGAAATTTCTTGGGGTCAGACTATTTTCCAGATAACATAAGTAGGAAAAGAAGTAAAGGAAGAAAAAAGACTAGCTGGAGTAAAGAGAATCTCAGAAAAATGAAGGAGGTATATTTTGGGAAAATTTAGAGAAACAGAAATATGTACCTTGGAACACTAATTTCCAGAGTTATTAATAACTATTACATATCAATAGAATATATTTGGGGAAATATTAGAGTAAAGAAACTTAAGTTATGCTGCAAAAAATTGAATACACCTTGTAAAAATATTCTTGGTGTTTGGAAGGGTTCAGTAATAGAAAATAACATCATAAATCTATACTATAAAGAATAAATAATTTTGGGGGTGCCTGGGTGGCTCAGTGGGTTAAAGCCTCTGCCTTCAGCTCAGGTCATGATCCCAGGGTCCTGGGATCGAGCCCTGCATCGGGCTCTCTGCTCAGCCGGAAGCCTGCTTCCCCCACCACCCCCAACCCTCGCCTGCCTCTCTGCCTACTTGTGATCTCTGTCAAATAAATAAAATCTTTTTAAAAAGAGTAAATAATTTTAAAACACAACAATCATAAATCCCTAGAGACTAGACATTAGGAATGAGATTCACATATGGTTCAAATGCATAAGGAAGCATTATTTTATTTCAGTATTTACAAGGCCTCATTTCCACATCATAGTTTTAGTGGAATTGGAATTGAATTGTCCAAAATTAATTATGTTCAGTTTGTATTAAAATAATGAATTGTCTCAAGGCTGTTAGCAGGAGGAGGGGCACCTGGGTGGCTCAGTTGTTAAGCATCTGCCTTCAGCTCAGGCCATGATCCCAGGGTCCTGGGATCGAACCCCACATCGGGCTCCTCAGTGGAGAGCCTGCTTCTCCTTCTCCCTCTCCTCATCTCCCTGCTTGTGCTTGTGTGCATGCACAATCTCTCTCTCTCTCTCTCTCTCTCACTGTTGCTGTCAAATAAATAAATAAATAAAATCTTAAAAAAAAAAAAAAAGACTGTTAGCAGGACACTTGGTAAAAATCAACTCTCCAAAAGAAGCTAAGAAAATGTGGGCCATCATTATGGGCTTAATAGCTCATGTTCCACGAAATTAGTGAAGCTTCTTCAATGTTTAATTTTTTAAGACTTCTTTTAACCAGGACTCTCACACTGTAGCTCTGGAGTCAGGTGAGCAATATTTGACTCATCAGTCAAATAAGAGTCAAGAGGACTTCACTATTTTGTAAATATATATGTATCCTTTCCTATCCTCACTTGTTTCTCAGATAACTTCAACAACATGAAATAAAAATTGATACTATGTGCTACGTTTTCAACTGGCTGAATGAAGGTGGACTATAGATGGAATTAAGGAAAGAAGAACCAGAAAAAGCATAAGAGTTTTTAAAGAGCATTAATTGCATTAATTGACTCAATTTTATGTGCTTCCCTTTAGTGATATTCTCCCACACAAACTCTGGGGTTGGCCATGTGACCTTTTGATTTTTCCAATGGGACAGAAGCAACCTGCCTCAATTCAGGCTCAGAGCCTTGAAAAAATTGTTTGTGAGTTTCTCTTCCTCAGTGGATTCCTGCTTCTACCATGAGAAATATCCAGGCTAGCCTGCTGGAGGGATATGAGAGACACATGGAAGAAACTCAAGTCATGTATCCAAGGTCCTCCTAAGCCAGCCAGTTCACAGCAAACCTATGATCTGGCCACAGATGCATGAGAAAGCCCATTGGGATCACAGAAGCAGTCAGCTGATCTACAGACTCATGCTGTTTTAAGCCACTATGTTTTAGGGAGATTTATAAACAGCAATAACTAAAAGGCTGCCCTGTGAAAGAGAGTTTGGATCCTTCTCATTCCGGTTCTGCTAAGAGAAAAAAAAAAAAGTTTTTATTGATTGAAAGACAGATTTCCATTTAAGAAAGTAATTTCTAACAAGTCATGATTGTTCAAAGGGGGAATGGGCTATAGGCATTGAATTCGCTGATGCTGGAATAGTTCGAGTTGGGGCTAACAGGAATGCATTTTACTCATTCAACAAATATATGTTTCTTCATATTTTCCTTTATTGCTACAAAATTATATACAGATCATCAGTAAAAGTGCATTGTAGAGTTTGGTTTTCTCATTCATAACAAGTAGTGGGAAAAAAAACCAAATACCCATCCCTCTAGCAATCCTCTGTGATATGGCTGCCAGAATTTTTAGCCAAGACTTATTGGCCATAATTCACCCGGCAAATGGATTATCATTATGTATACCTAACTAAACAAATTATTCACCCTATCATTCATTCATTTCAAGGATCACCACCAGCTAGCAGTCTGTAGCTGGATTTTGTTTAGTCTTTCACTTTTTTTTCAATAAAATTTTATTTATTTATTTGAGAAAGAGAGAGAGCACAAGCACATGCATGCACGGGCAGGGGTAGGGGCAGACTCCCCGCTGGCCGTTTTGGGGCTCTTGGGCTCCATCCCAAGACCCATGAGATCACAACCTGAGTTAAAACCAAGAGTCCAATGCCAACCAACTGAGCTACCCAGGTGCCCCAGTCTTTCACTGTTTTTAAAAATGTAAAACTAAATGGTTTCATTTCCCATCTACCATAGTTTCCAATACCTCCTATTTCACACATTTACAATACTGAATTAGTCTCCTTTTGAAGACTACATCAGTGCTTACTTGTGACACACATTCCACCAAAAGTTATGGGAAATACAAAGATGAATTCGATATTGATTGTAGCTTCAGAAATCTTAAAATTTTTTTAGGAGAGTTGGTCCTCTTACTTAAGTAATTATAATAGAATGAAGTGATATGTACAGTAAAAGAAATCCAGATAAAATGACATGGGATCTCAGAGTTAGAAAAAATTAGATGCAGCTGAATTGAGAAGCACATGCTTAATTAGTTGGCATAGAAATTTGCAAGAGTCTCTTTTTTCTATTTCATGTTGTTCCACAAAGACATCACCACTGGAATAGCGATAAGCATTTAGAATCTTCATTAGAGGGATGCCTGGGTGGCTCAGTTGGTTAAGCAGCTGCCTTCGGCTCAGGTCATGATCCCAGCATCCTGGGATCGAGTCCCACATCAGGCTCCTTGCTTGGCAGGGAGCCTGCTTCTCCCTCTGCCTCTGCCTGCCACTCTGTCTGCCTGTGCTCGCTCTCTCTCACAATAAATAAATAAATAAAATCTTTAAAAAAAAAAAAAAAGAAATCTTCATTAGAAGAGATATCTAACAAACAGGTGGTCCCAGGTTATCACATGTTCCAACTTTCATCCAAATTTTAATTTAATGGTATAATTTAAAACTGACCTTGACCTAGTGGGATTTTCCTTTTCTTCCTCAATTAGGACTCAAAAACTGTCATGTTTGTACGTAAAGATAAAAACATGCTGTTTTTCATTACTTTGGTCTCCAATTTGTTCCAAGCTCTCTGATCTTTGAAACTGTCAAATTAAATATTAATAGTTTTAAAGCTGAAGTGGTGATTTTCATAATAAAGGCCCTTGACATTCAATGCCTATAAACAACTGGTTAATAAATGTATAATTAATATTTAATTACCTGTTTTAACAAACAACTCCTCTAAAACTAATATCCTAAGATGCTAAAGGCTGGATTGACCAAAACACTAAAAATGGTCACCAATTTGACTCAGAATTAGTATTTCTCCATAACAAAAAAACACAAGCACACATGGTTTTAATGGAGCAGGCTTGGGATGTTATGAAGATAACAAATCTGGAAGTTTTATCTTCTGTTCTTCAAATGCACTGGGGCTGCCCCATTCACTTCTAGCAGTTCCAATTCAGGAAATGTTGGATTTTCCTCAATTAGAGCTCATGTCCAAGTGGCCTTAATCAAATACATAAATAAACGGAAGCTTTCCCATGAGAACTAACTATCAAAATTATGTCATGTCCAGTCACAAAACTGAAGAGATACGATTTATAAATACTACAGACCTCTTTAAACTTATTCAATCTCTACAAACCTATAAGTCACCTTAATCTTATTCGTTTTCATCGCTTTTAACCTAAACACTCTATGTAATAGACTGATTATTCCAAATATAAAAATTTCCAGATGGTATAAAACCATTAAATTATCCAGTAGATCATTTTACCTGCATAATCTTGATTTTCCTCATTTCAAACATCACAAAAGTCATTTCTTAATCATGCCAATGTCCAAGATAAACACAATTATCATCAAGCTTCTCTAGCTTAGAAAACAAGATTTGTGTAGCTCCTGAGAGAAAGACATTTTACTGTGTTTTAATCTATTCTTTGTTCCTGGATCCATACCCAAAATTATTAATTATGGATTTACTACTTTTTAAAAGAATTATATGTCTGTTAATGATTAAATATACACTAAGATTTCAACAAACAACAGTTCTTAATATTAACATTAATACCTACTGCTGCTACTGCTGCTGGTGATGGTAAGTTTACTGGAAATAGCTTAAATAGATGAAATAATACCAGCAGGAGTAAATTACTTGCTGACTGAGTTTAAAGTGTATGACAATTATAGCTTATCTATTTGTGATGACCACTTAAAATTTAGAGCTACTTTTATCACAGCTGGAAAATCGCTTCTCGGCCTTTTGGCTAAGATCAAGTGTATCACAGCTGGAAAAAAAAAGGCACAGTTCTGATAACTTTTGCATGACAAACATTACCCGATGTCTTACATTCATAGGTGTTTGTTGTTTTGTTTTGATCTTTGTGGTCCATTTTATTTTTTAAGATTTTATTTATTTGTCAGAGAGAGAGAAAGAGAGAGAGAGAGAAACAACCAGGGGGAGCAGCAGGCAGAGGGAGAAGCAGGCTCCCAGCTGAGCAGAGAGCCCAGTGCCGGACTCCATCCCAGGACCCCGGGACCATTACCGAACTGAAGGCAGATGCTTGACTGACTGAGCCATCCAAGTGTCCCTTTGTAGTTCATTTCAAAGAGCAATTTGAGTCTGTTCCTTGCCTTACAACTTACACAATGACCTTTGACCAGTAACAAAAACATGCTGACCTAAACAATGAAAAACTAATTTTTAATAAACATCTGTTATAAATATAATTGTTCTTCTATTAATTAACATTGGTGCCTGACAGCATAAGAAACGTTAAATTCATTTCACTGTGTCTATTTTCCAGAAGTATTTTTCACTTTCATAGCAAGGGGAGAATAACTTAAATATAATTGTTTTGTTCTATCAATTAACTGTCACATAAAAATTAATTGTCACATTTATTAAAAAAAATATGAAACGAAATTTCCAGTATGTAACTATGTAACCATTGCAGGAAAATTCATTTTTTCCTCTCTTTTTAAAAATTTAAAAAAAATTTTTAAAGATTTTATTTAGTTATTTGACAGAGAGACAGAGATCGCAAGTATGCAGAGAGGCAGGCATAGAGAGAGAGGGTGAAGCAGGCTCCCTGCTGAGCAGAGAACCCAGGGCTGGATCCCAGGGCCCTGAGATCAATCATGACCAGAACCGAAGGCAAAGGCTTAACCCACTGAGCCACCCAGGTGCCCCTTTTTCTCTTTTTCTAAAAATTCACAATCACTTTTGTCTTAGAGCCAAAAACTGTTAAAACACTTTCATAAGTATAGAATTTTATTATATTTTGGGTTCCAAAATATAATAAAACTACATGGACCTTTTTCCTATGAGGAAATTCATTGCATAAAAAAGATATTTTAAATATACTCTTTCATCAGATCACACTTAATTTTTTTCTCCATAATTACTTTTCACTCTGATGACTTGGACTAAATATATTCCTGTCTAAAATATGTGTTTGTGGTTACAGGGAGGTGTTAAAAAGAGAATTAAATCACAGAATATCATACATACTTAAATATTTATGAGATAAAAATATCAGTGTCCAACCATGTATTACAATTTCTTTAAATTTTGAAGTGACTTTGTATTTTTTTTTGGTTTTGTATTTTATTTGTGTTCAGGATTTTTGTTATTCCCAAAACACTGAAGGAAATGGGTTTGAAATATCTAAATAATCGAATACTATCCAGACATTTTACCTAGAAAACTACCATAAAGCAGCACTCAGTCAGGTGTCCCACCTGTATGAACAAGTAAAAATCTGAAACAAGCTGAGGGTTTTAGAGGGGAAGTGGGTGGGGGAATGGGTCAGCCTGGTAGTGGATATTAAGGAGGGCATGTATTGCATGGAGCACTGGGTGTGGTACATAAACAATGAATCTTAGAACATTGAAAATAAATAAATAAATAAATATTTGGTAAGAAAAAATATAATCATGTTGGTAAATTAAAAAAAATATCTGGGGGCGCCTGGGTGGCTCAGTGGGTTAAAGCCTCTGCCTTAGGCTCAGGTCATGGTCTCAGGGTCCTGGGATCGAGCCCCAGGTAGGACTCTCTGCTCAGCAAGTGGCCTGCTTCACCCTCTCTCTCTGTCTGACTCTCTGCCTACTTGTGATCTCTCTCTCTTTGTCAAATAAATAAATAAAATCTTAAATATATATATATATATATATGTATATATATATCTGAAATGCAGTGCTGTTCCTACATACTAACAACTTACCGTTTAGCTGTAACACTGATGTTCATACACTGAGCTTAAATGTGGAAATAAATAAAAATGACTACACTCCAAAAGGTGTATGACTTTAAATATGCAACATATATTGTATGCTATTCTTCTATAAAGCATAGATCACACCCTTGAAATTAGAAATCAGGCACAGCAATACAGTTTGCTAGTTTTCACAGCAACAAAAACTAGGATCTGTCTGTCTTTTCCTATGCTTTCTTATTTCATCCCCCTGCTTTCTCCATCTCCATGTGAAGAGACTATGCCTGCCAAAAGCACACTCAGAATTCCTCTGCTAACAGATACTTGTAAAAATAAGACTTTTGAAAAGGCATAAAGGGAAGAAACAGCATGTTCTAAATGCTGTGAAGAGCTCAACATGATTTTCATTAGTCTGATGGCCTGGCAGCAATCTGACTTGCACTTTAACGTCTCAGATCCTGGATGCATAGACCAGCTCTCAAATATAGGGCTGAAGAACAGCTATTTGCATGATTTCTTTTGTGACTTTTTAATGCTCTTTCTAATGGAAAGCCACCACAAAAATAACTTACCCATTTTGAAGACAGAAGAGGTTCAATAGGCTGCTGGCATCAAAGAATACTAAATAAGGCTTAACATGTGAGAAAAGTTCCAATTTATTTTTTTTATTCATTTTTTCCTTACCTACTTCTAGAAAGAATTTGAAGCAACAAATGGAAAACAATGCACATATAATAGAATTTGATAAAATATTAAATCAAATAGGAGGAGCTAATAATAACAGAAACCCAGACTTCAACTTCATGGCAATGAAATTCAGATAAGAAATATTCCCACTGATGCACTTTTATTAGGAGAAAGAGATTTTTCTTGATATCAAAGCTAAATGTTTATTTATCCAATGGGAATAAAGAAAGTTTGCTAAGCAATATGAATACATAATAAGATGGAAGTGCCCGGGTGCCTGGGTGGCTCAGTGAGTTAAAACCTCTGCCTTCAGCTCAGGGTCCTGGGATAGAGCCCTGCATCAAGCTCTCTGCTCAGCGGGGAGCCTGCTTCCCCCTCTCTCTCTATGCCTGCCTCTCTGCATACTTGTGATCTGTCTCTCTGTCAAAAAAATAAATAAAATCTTTGAAAAAAAAAAGATGGAAGTGCCTTCAGCAATAGTCTTACTGAAGTTATATAAAGGTAATTCATTTGAAATGGATTATAAACTGATGAATCTATTTATATAAAGAGATCAATTATGATTACCAGAGATAAAACTCTGTGGTAGCAGAGAAAAAGAGGTTTTAAAAAGTCTAAAACACTGTTTCTTTGGGACATCTTTAATGTCAATGTTTATTCACATCTTGGACTTTAAGGTTCTATGTAATTTTATTCTCTACCTGCTGAGGAACAAACTTAGTGTTGCTGATTTAAAACACATTAATATGCATTTTATGATAGTGTTTCCTTCCTGTAAAATTATAAAACCTAAATAATTTCTCTTGAGTAATGGGAGAATCAACATTTTTATATATAATTCTGAGCTGCGGGAATGTCTACAGGCAAAACCACAAAGTGTGCTTGAGATGCACCATTTATATATCCTCAGGGATGAATGGTCAGTCTCACTGATCCCAAGTTCCACATGACATGCATAATAGAGATCATATAAACTTCCATTTTGGCCATATAAAAATAACAACAACAAACAAACAAACAAAAACTTTGCCTTTTCCTTTCCTCACAGACCTGGTGTGAAAATACATACCTAAAATTTCCACAAAAGACTTTAAAACAGATTGGCTAACCTATGTGAAATGATTCAGGAATCACCATTGTTGGAGACACTGACATTTTTAGATGCAGAATCTAAAGAATATGTAAGATTTCTCCAAGTCTTCTGATATCATATGCAGCCATGGAATTTCAACATCCACTGTCTACTTTAAGGCCTCTCCACTAACTTTTTATGCTTGATGGATGACTTTTCTTGTCTGAAATTTAGGCCATTAAATTAAAATTTTAAATTTAATTTAATTTAAAATTTAATTAAAATAATTAAAAATTGATGTCTATTCAGTTTCAAATTTTTTTAAAAAATCTTGCTTATCTCTCTCAATTCACTTAGGTGTCAGAATTAGTCATCATTGAAATCTGTCTCATTATAATTTCCCAGGACATTGTCACCTCCTTTTTGGCACCCATTATCTGCCTGTGCCATAGGTCCTAGGTATATACTAGATGATATGTTATGTGAAGGCAGATACAGTTTGTTTTTCTTTATCATGTCAGATCTCCCCAGTGCAGTAGTCCAGATTCTGGACACTTATAATCAATCAGAGAAGGCCAGGTGAGTTGAATTAAAGCTATTGGTTAAGCTGCAGGAGAAAGTAGTCTGTATATAAAAACTTGCATCATGTCAGTATGTCAGATATTTCCCCCCCAAATCCCACATTTATCCTCTCTTAATGACTAAAATTTTAAGTGAATTATTTACAAACAGTCAAAATATTATTTTCACAAAATTTCTGTTAAACATGTGACTAACACATACAAAACAGTCTAGCACTAAGTTTTTACCAAGTGGACTGAGAACTAGGAAATAAGGTGTGAACAAGAACATATTGAGAAGGAAACGTCTGGTTTATGGGTTTCTGACCAGAAAGGCAGGCTTGAGAATGTGTTGTCTCAGTGTGAGAGGAGGACAATCCAGTAATAGCCCAAGAAGACAAGGAACCAGAGAAAGGCGACCAAAAAAGAAAATGAAGCGGGGCATCAGATAAGGGCATAAGATGCCAAAAGCAATCTTCAACCACTTCCCAACTTGCCCAAAAGTACAACTAGCCGTCAGAAAGTCAATGCTGTGTTTTACCGAAAAATAGCCCAACACCTTCTCTGAGGAATTATGTCTAGTCATTTGAATGCTTTATTAAGAGACTCTCTACTTCCCTTTTCCCCCAAGACAATCATATCCTGATAAAAGCAAAGCCATCTATCAATGTGCCAACTGACCAATCAATCCCAGCTCCACATCTGGCCTTAATCTGTTTTCAGTCAGGGACCATTTGTACGCTTGCTTGAAAGACTTGCCCAGCGAATGTATGTGCTCCTTGGCAGCTCTGTTCTCTCTTCTATGTCACCAGGATCATGAAGTAATTATTTGAATTTACCAAACTGTATTCTAATTATTTGGGCAAAGAATCCCAGTTACTTTATATGAAAAAGAACAGAAGCATGGATGAGCTGCAGTTTCCCTGAGAGTGGCACCTTAGCATACAATTCATCAGGAGGGAATATGGATTCACAATAAACCAGTGAAGGACCACCTGCTTCAATCCCTGACAGTCTCCCAGTGGGGTAACATCCTAAAGATACTGGCTAAGTGGATCTGACTTTATCCAACACAATCTTCTCTTCTTCAATTTCCGCAGGTGCCCTCTTCTAATGGTGCCTCAGTGGGGTTGAGTTTGGAATCATCTGTGCTACTGCCATATCTTTTTGAAGTCACACAGTGCACTTGGGAGGAAATAGAAATTAATTACATGGGAATTGTGGCAGGTGAATACACATTTGGGGGTCATTTTGGATTTTTGGTGATTTATTGCTGTCACTGCATAAAATATAAACATAAATTATGATATTAAATCCACATATATAAATATGATTTTTTTAAAAGATTTATTTATTTGAGAGAAAGAGAGCACAGTGGAGTGTTGGTAGGGGTAGGCAGATGGAGAGGGACAAGCAGGCTCCCCGCTAAGCAGGAAGCCAGCACCATGGCCACCACCACAGGGCTCAATCCAAGGACCCTGGGATCACGACTTGAGCCGAAGGCAGATCTTTAACTGACTGATCTACCCAGGAACCCAATTATTTTTAAAGGCTGAAAAACAGATTGAGACAGCATTTTGTTTTAAGCTTTACTAAAGTATATTGTTGCTACTAATAATACTGTAACAATGCTTAATCAATACATGAAACAGCCTTGAGGCCCACTCTTACTCATTATGTGACAACCACAGAATGCCAGGAATTCCATCCATAAACTTCTATTATCCAGTAGTTAATTCTAGATCAACAACCAGTGACTGCAACTTGACTTTAATGTCTAGTTTTGCTAACATGTAATATCTCCGCTTTGTTTAGGATATTATTTTGGGGGAGCCACAAAATTGATATATAACTAGATTCTTTTTTTAAGATCTTCTGTCTTAAAAGGCAGAAACTATGTTGCTTTTCTAGCCTCTTTAAAATTCTAAATTCCTAATTCTGAATTCTAAAGTATGTAAGTAACTAAAAAATTGAGGATTAAAGAGTCAATGAAGAAACTGCTGTTCTCAAGAGAAAGAGTGAGCACCCCCCCCACCAAAAGAAAACCTTAACTCAATCTATTATACTGTATCTACATTTTTTCTGGCCACAGATTTCACAAGGTAAAATTATTCCTGTTGCCCTTTTGTTTCCTAAGCTACATAAAGATACTCCTGAACTAGATGTAAATATATATACTTTAGTATACAGCCATCAAATTCGCATTTATCTTCCCACATATTACTGCAAAAAGGTATAGCATTTGCAGCACTGAAACACTATCTCTGAGTGTAATCAGTTGAAATAACCAAGCACACTATTTCCAATTTAGAGGGCTGTGCAACCATTGGAAACAGCAAGGGATTGCATAATGCTTTAGAAGTTTTTCCAGTGCTATGTCATCCATGTGCCTGAATAGCTAATTTGCTTTTAAAATGTATTTTGAGGATTTGATAAGAGCTTGTGCACAGTTTCAGAAAATAGAAAATAAAAGGACTCCGTAGGTATGCATGAAGTTAAACTTTAGAATACTCTATTGTTTTGCTGTAGCTTAGTGCCAGAATTCCCAAGTTAAGGATAAGGAGAAATTATTTTTCCTGATAGCCCTGGAGCCAACTGAGATGTAGTATTACTTACCTAAAGATGGGTCTTTGGAGATGTTTCTTCCTGATTGTGACATGGTCATCCATTTAAAGGTAAAAGTTGAACTTCTTCCTAGAAACCACTCCAGAAATCCAGGGAGAGATGTGGAAGCTTATCCTGGTCTATTGTGCTGCAAGGAGCCCAGAAGGAAAAAGTAGTTTCCTCTTTCTCTTTTTGGGTGCTGGGAGAAAACTTCCCTGCTCTCTGCCAGCTGAGCAGTGTGTCCATAGAGGCCACATAAGACAGGCACGTTGGGGCACTCCCCCACAGAGCAGGGTGTGCAAAATCCACCAACAGTTACGGTGATACAGGAAAGAGTAGTGCACAGGACTCTCGGAAACAGAACAAAACAAACAGAAAACTTCCTACCCTAGTGGCACCCAGGTAGGAGTTCCCTGAGTTCTTGCAGCCATGAGAGCACTCCTTCCACATGCTGGTCAAGCTTGGAAAAGCTAAGTCCCTCCCTGTCTTTAAAACAGCCTGTTCGGAGGCTCAACTTTTTTCTTCAAAATAAAAGTTGTACAGCTGGTTCAGCGGTCCCATGTGAGTACCCTCTGAAAGTTTGTTCTGTTCAAATAGGAACTGTATACAAATTAACGAAGGAAGATGGGCTCAGGCTGTGTGGTTGGCTCTGCTTCAAAAGATATAATTATTTTATAATATTGCTTTTATCCACACTGGATGTAGTGTAGAGACCACTCATGATTTTTGGCACTCATGACCTAATAACCTACACTTGGCTAAAGTCAAAGATATCATTTCAACTGATAGAAGCTGATGTGAAGCTGGCCCGAGCTACAAACGTTAGAAAAACAAAAATTGCTCAATTCTCTCAACGACATTTTGCCCAGATGTCTGTACCCAGAGTGACTTTTCAAGGAGACACCGCAAAAAAAGATATGAAAACACATACAACACACACACTGTTTTGTTTTTTTTTTAAGTCCCCAAAATTCCCTTGGAACATAAGGTTTTTATACTATATGATCAAATTTGAATTTCAAGAATAAAAAGAAAGAAATGTAGGTATTAGAGGTAAGTTTCAAACAGCTGAAAATAAATGACATTAAAAACTGTTTTACTTGAAAGACTTAGGCTCACACTGCAGGAACTCTAGTTCTAGTTACAGATAAGATGAACCCTCACATTTTTTTCTAAAGATTTTATTTATTTATTTGATAGACAGAGATCACACAAGTAGGCAGAGAGGGAGGGGAGAAGCAGGCTCCGTGCCGAGCAGAGAGCCCGATGCGGGACTCGATCCCAGGACGCTGGGATCATGACCCGAGCTGAAGGCAGCAGCTTAATCCACTGAGCCACTCAGGCATCCCCGAACCCTCACATTTTAATATAACCTATTTTGGAGACATTCCTATATCTGAATCACTAACAAAATTCCTACTCAGTCAATAGTATCATGAGGTTCCAGGCCAGAAGTTTGGTATTTAATAAAGTAAACCATCTCAAACCATGATTAAAATGTTTTTAAAATATACGTGGGGCATAGGCAGGGGAAACTGAGAAACACTCATGCCTTTAGCTGAATGATCAAATAAGGGTTGTATGACACAGAGGAGGATATGACCTATATGGTTGCAATGGGTAGTTCTCAGCATTCTCCAAATACCTCCACAGAGGCAACACATTTTTATTTTCCTTCCTTTCAGAGGAAAGACAAAGAAGAAGAGAATTACAAAGAAATCACTGATTATATTGAGCACAGTTTTAATCCATACCTTTTTTTTCCCCATTTTTCTAATGACATCATTCTGAGATAAGATTGAACTAAAAATAATAAGTAGGTTCTAATCCTGGTTCTAACATGCAAATGCTGGGCCATTGTTGGAAAAATTCTTGACCTATCTGAGCCCCAATTTTTGTATTTATAAAATGAGGTTATAACATTCATTGAATTCTATGTTTTTTTCCCAGCTTTAATGGTACCACGATGCTATTTCTAAATATGATTAGTTTGCTTCTTGCTAAGGAACTAGCATAGAATTTATGAGGCCTGGGGCACCTGGGTGGCTCAGTGGGTTAAAGCCTCTGCCTTCGGCTCAGGTCATGATCCCAGGGTCCTGGGATTGAGCCCCGCATTGGGCTCTTTGCTCTGCATGGGGCCTGCTTCCTCCTCTCTCTCTGCCTGCCTCTCTGACTACTTGTGATCTCTGTCTGTCAAATAAATAAGTAAAATCTTTAAAAAAAAAAAAAAGAAGTTATGAGGCCTAATACTCTAAAAATACATATTTATTATGTAAAGTTATAAATAAAGAAGTCATAAATAAAAAGATAATTTTATATTGTATGTATCTCTGTAGATAAATTATATATTATATTCACTTAATGACATATAATGAATATATATTATATATTCACTTAATGATATCTGAATCAGTGTTCTCTTCACCATCAATAAGTATTCAACCATAAATCGACATGTGTGCAATACTACAGTTAAATCTGGAGACCATCTATATGCAAAATGATATACAGACCTTTGGATTAAGTGCATTATTATAACCATAGGCTTTGGCTTTCTTCGTATAGGAAAGCACGTAAGAAATAACATGCTGCATAGGTCTTCTGGAAGTATTTTTGCATTTATGGGTGGCAGTTGATTTCTGTACCCATGGTTTATCTATATCACTATTAATTTTACATAAATTTTACTAAGGGACAACTCAAGAGAATAAGTTCATCAACTTTTAAAAAATTAACTTTTTGTTATTAACAAAAAATTAAAATTTTGTTGACTTTTGAATTAGAAAGCTGAGGGAGTTTCTTCACTTACAGGGTGGAAGGAGCACAACACAAATACTAGTAAACGTCTAGCCAAAGTACAGGTCAAATGACAAGCCAAGTATAAAATCTAACTTGAGGCTCAAAGGCTTGATTATCAACTGCAGAATCTGAAAGTTGTCAAATTAATTATAGGGAAATAATATTTTTGCCTTACATTAAGTTTATATTCCTTTTGCTCTTTAGTGATTAGGGTAGAAAGCTTAGCTTCCCATTTATATCAAGTACCATATTTAAATCCAATCTTAGAACTTAAAAAGCCATAAGAAAATACCAGGAAGTTAAATATTCACCTGGCACAAAGAAAAATATGTACTTCTTAAATGTCTTTGTAAAGTTTTTACCAAAGAGCATTTAAATTTAACATTGGGAAGAAAAGTTTGCTTTATTAACTTATTCAACTTTAATGTAGTATTCAATAAAAGGACTCCACTATTGTTGCTTAAATTACAAAAATATATTCCTTAAATTAACACAATTGTACTGTATAAAGTACTAAAATTTATTGTATAAATAACCAGGCCAACTCTCCTATAAAATAAACTGAATACAGTTTATTATGAATAGTTTTTTCCTGGGAGTAGGGATCAGAAATGTGTTTAAATTTTTCCTGTTATAGTAAACTCTCTTCCAGTATGACCTTGCCTAACAGTTTCAGGAGCATTCCCTGCTCTCCTATGTGGTTACACCTCTCTCTCTCTCTCACACACACACACACACACACCCCTCCTCCCACTCACCACTGCTAGAGACTGTCAAAACAGGTGCTTAATAAATATTCCTTAAATTAATTTGTACAAATGCTCAGTTGAAACACATCAATGTAGCCAACATAACACAAGGTGTGTGACAAAAACACAGATCAGCTCCATGACTTTCCCAATCAAGTGAATACTAAGTGTGTCATGGTATTTTGTTTTAAGCATCTGGAAAACAGGTAAGCTTTACTTTCTCTTGTTTTGTATTTCTTCCCCCCCACTCCCAAATTTTACTACTCCATTTTATGGCTCTGTTTGTTATATGTAGGTGCCAAAAAGCATGCAAATGGTAGAAAAATCATGTAACATTAATGACAGCCCAAGAATTGATTACAAATTTATCTATTGGTAATCATTTTATCACTTAAGTCTGGCAAATATCAGCCTGAGAGAAGTGTATGCTTTTTTCACCCAATTTAATTAAACACAATGTCACAAGTTGTATATATTTTTTTAATTTTATTTATTTATCTGAACAGAGAGATCACCACTTGGTCAATTCTACCATGAGATAAATAGAAGGGTGTAAATATTCCTAATGAACCAACCATAACTCTGCCCCTTTACCACTAGGCAAAAAAACTACTGTGTATAAGTGCATAAGACTGGCATCACATAGAGCTAACTCTAAATCTATGTATCCTTTCAAGTTAAGTCATTTGTAGCCTTCAACATTTCATCCACATTTTAAAACAAATTTCCTGCTACATGTTTCACAACTAATTACAAAGCTAGTTCATAGGTGGTAGAGCTGCAATTTGAATTCAGATGCCTCATTCTTGAATCCAAGCTTTTACGACTACTGAGTAGGATGTCACCTTGGTGGGGACTCTGCCACTCAGGTTGTTTGGGTTCTTTCTGGGCCATATTTCACATTCTGTGGAGAAAGAGAAGGAGCAACTCACCACTCTAATGAGTATCTATTCTCTTAATCCTCTGAACCTCTTAATCCTACTGAACTATCATTGCATTGCCCATTGTGTTCCCAGTACTTACAAGAGCCAACCCTAGAGAGGACCTGTTGATAACAAGGCAAAATAATCAATGAATATGTTCTCTTAAGATTCAGATGGAAGCAGTGTTGAATTATAAGGAGCCCTGGACTAATGTCAAGGCACATGTATTTACATCCAGCTCTAGCGGCAATTTTTTCAACTCCCTGAACATCTGTTTGCTTAGCAATCAAACTAAGAAGCTGAGCCTCATGGGGTGCCTGGCTGGCTCAGCTGGTTAAGTGTCTGCCTATAGCTGGCTCAGATCATGATCCCCAGAGTCCTGGGATCAAGCCGTCATGTGAGACTCCCTGCTCCAGCAGGGAGCCAGCTTCTCCCTCTCCCTCTGCGGCTCCCCCTGCTTGTGCTCTCTCACTCTCTCTGTCAAATAAATAAACAGATTTTTTTTCAAAAATTATATATATATATATATATATATTAAAAAGAAGTCAGCCTCATGACCTCGAAGATCCTTTCCAGCTCCAAATTTTTGTGACTCTATTACTGACCCTGTGATAACATGTCAAGTTATTTAAACTTGGTGTCCAAACAAGAATAAGCTCTGTAATTATCGTTAGCTTTTCTTAACCACAATGAGGCTATGCATACCACCAGAATACTTTTCATCCCCATTGTTGTGGGTTTAAAAATATAACACACTGCTATTCAAATGTGAAAATAAATTGTAGTATCTCTAGTTTTTCTGATTAAGCTGTTTTCTTTTTTCCCTATAGCTTCACTTTGGAACTACCATTACTGGAACGTAAACTACAGGAAAACAAGGATTAGGGTCTGTTGTATCCTAGGGCATGGTATATAAGAGACAGTCAATGGCTATTTACTGAATGAACGAACGTGCGAACAAAGGGCCTACTAGTGCTATCTCATCATCTTTTTGTTTATTCTTTTTCTAAAATCTTAGTCATAGCTGGTAAATGTTCAGACTTCCATATCCCTTCAACCCATTGTTTTCCTTCAAGGAGGCATCTGACCTTATAGGGAGGTAGGTTTCTATGGTCCTATATTGTCCAAAAAAAGGTGGCCTCCAACCCAAACCTGCAAGTCCCTACAGTCCTTTGTTTTCTCTGGCCTCTGCTACCATGTTTCTTGTCTGTCTGCTCACTTGGCTCCCTGAAGATACCTACTGCTGAAATATATGGCTGTTTTGTTCAGTAGGCTCAACCTAGGAACTATGGTCATCCTTTTCTCCTTAAGCTAAATCTTAGCCTTCACTGGTGGTGCAGGACCCTCAAGCATACATTATATCCTTCATCTGGATCTCATCTGGCTTGGGACTGGACATGCCATACCACCATTTTTATTCTGTAGTAGCTGAATTTACTAAGTCACTGGGAAAATCTTCTGCTCTAAGCTTTCACTCTAAGCTTTCATGTTCCCTACTCTAAACTTAATCAATAAATGCTGTGTGTGTTCTGACTGCTCCACTTACTGGCCATTCCCCTTACCCTGTCCCTCTCCTTGGGCCTCCCTATTTCCTGAGAACAATTGGCAGTGGAGCCTGATACAAGACTGAATCACAGGCTTGTCCCTCAGAAACCAATAATACATTGTATGTTAATTTGTTGGATTTGAATAAAAAATGTTAAATTAAAAAAAAAAAAAAAAAAGAGGGGCACCTGGGTGGCTCAGTGGGTTAAAGCCTCTGCCTTCAGCTCAGGTCATGATCCCAGGGTCCTGGGATCGAATCCCACATTGGGCTCTCTGCTCAGCAGGGAGCCTGCTTCCCTTCCTCTCTCTCTGCCTGCCTCTCTGCCTACTTGAGATCTCTCTCTGTCAAATAAATAAATTAATTAATTAAAAAAAAAAAAGAAGTGGCGCCTAAAGATGTGACTGAATTGTCCTAATCTCATGATGAAACTTTCAGGAATAAGCAGTTGCTTCTTGCCGATGAGTAAAGAAAGCAGCTTCTTAAGATATAATCTATTTATACCTGGTGAAGATATTGTGCAGAATGTTGAATTGACAACAAAGGGCTTTAAATATTAGGGAAACTTCGATGATAAAGCAGTAATAGAGTTTGAGAAGATAGACTCCAGTTTTGAAAGAAGTTCTACTGTGTATAAAATGCTATCAAACAGAGAAATCCCTTGCAAAAGGGAGAATCAATCCATGCAGCAAACTTCATTGCTGCCCTATTTTAAGAAATTGCCACAGCTATCGCAACTTAAGCTAAACTACCACCATGTAATCAGTCAGAAGGCATCAATACTGAGATACAAGACCCTCCACCAACAAAACTATTATTACTCCGTTAAGAAAACCACAGGCCCAGGATGGAATTACTTATTCTAGACCAAGTCATCAAAACACGGTTTAATAACTGAAACCTCATTACAGCTTCAACTTCCCCCAGAAATGTAGTCTCGACAGGTTAGTCAGAAACTGTTTTATCAGCACAAAGGAGGTAATCTGTCACCTGGGCCTCCTCCATGCCCTACCCCCCCCAAATGAGTAATCTGCAGGATAAGAACCCCTGCTCTTCCCCCTAGGGGAAAGTGACCTTGCTTGAAACAATCCTTTCTTTTCTTTTGCTAATAACTTCTTTGCCCCACCCTCTGTCCTAGAGAAACTTCCTTTTTTTTTTTTTTTTAATAATTAGTTTCTGAGGTAGAATATAGGGATTCATCAGTTACATATAACACCCAGTGCTCAGTATATCAAGTGTCCTCCCTAATGCCCATCACCTAGTTATCCAAAATCGATAAAGAACTTATCAAACTCAACACCCAAAAAACATTCCATTTTGTACAACTCCTTGGAGCTCCCCTCCTGCTTGCTTTATGGGATGCTGCCCCATTCATGAATCTCTTAATAAAGCCAATTGGATCCTCAAGTTTACTCAGTTAAATTTTGTTTAACAACTTGCAGAAAGCTTAGACGATAGTTAGCATGTTTGAGCAATAAAGTATTTTATTTTTTTCAAAAAAAATTATTTACTTATTTGACAAAGACAGAGATCACAAGCAGAGGGAGCAGCAGGCTCCCAGTATCCTGGGATCATGACCTGAGCCAAAGGCAGATGCTTAACCAACTGAGCCATCCTGGTGCCCCTAAATATAATTTAATTATGCACTGGGAAACCAAAAAATACATTTGACTTGCTTTAATGCAATATTCACTTCATTGCAGTATTCTGGAACAGAACCATAAATATCTCCAATATATTACATGCCTATATTAAAGTCTGGCTTCTTATTTGTTTTTACTTTCATCTGTGGTAATAATAATCCCACTCCCCACACTGCATGGTGCTTCTGGCTAATTCAGAGAAGATAAGATCATATTTATTAAGTGGAAGAGAGATAAGCGCATTATTCTCGTCATTTTATGCCGCTTTCTTACTCATTTCAGTGGATGCACAGTGAGTAAATTATACCACAATCTTAACACCACCACATCCATTTATCCCCTACCCCATTTGCTCTTTGCAAATGAGACGGTTTCATTCCTCACTAGCCACGCTGGCGTTTTATTCCTTGAACACTCCGCAGTCTTTCAGACTCTTTTGCATATCTGTTTCCAAGGTCTAAAATGCTATTCCTTCTGCCCATTGCTCAGATTTCAACCACAGTTTCACCTCTGAGAGGTGCCTCCTCTGACAACCTACAATACTGTCCTTGGTCCCCTATTAGCAAGCTTCATTATCTGTGTGTCATGTTAATGATTTATTCACAAATTCATCTGTTTAGTGATGAATAAACCCACTCTTCAGCATGCAGTAACTGAGGAAAAAATCCGAACATCTGAGTGTTCCCGTCTACCTTAAACATAAACCTAGTCAAGTTACACAAAAATAAAATAGATGTCTGTGAAGGGGAGCAAAATACACCACTCCAAAATATATCTCTTTGGCATATTTATTATCGTAAGCTGATTATTTTTAAGAAACAGAAGACCCTGGTGGAGCTCACTTTTGTTTACTGTGCTTTTCCTGGAAGCCTCCCATAACTGATTTCCCACCCCCAACATCTCTCTTTAGCTGAAAATGGTATTTAACCTGCCGGCTTTGGCCATTTGGGAGTTACTCAGTTTTTTGGGGTCTCTCCCATGTATCCATGCTACTAAATTTTGTTTACTTTTCTGCTGACACTCTGTCTTATGTCAATTTAATTATTAGACCAGCCAAAGAACCTAGAAGACAAGAAAACTTTTCCACCTCTACATCTGTAAGAACCTACAAGTATACTCTTACTCGTCTCTTGCAGTGCTTCAAAACATCCTCTAACACTTAGTGTTTTATCTTGAAATATTTGTCATTACACTTCTCCAAATGAGGAGCTCTGCATATCTGAGAATAAATACATTGAATATTAAAGTTGACAATGCAACTGATTCATCACTTTGGAAATGGTTCTCAGTTTGACCAAAAATGTTTTCTACCTTATGGGCAAAAAGCAGACTCTACCCCATTAATAGTTTCAAACTAGATTCTCCTGACTTTCAGTCAGAATTCATTTATTGGCCATTTATTCAATAATAAAATACATCAGAATTGTTATTTTCTTTAGTGAATTAGTAAGGAAGACCAGGTACATAGCTTCAAGAGGCAAGGAAAAACTGTTCGCTGATTTGGCTGATTCTTTAGCCAGGTATCAGAGCTGAGCCTTTCTACTTCACAAAGTAGGAGAACTTCCTCTTTGTCATGTAAGTGTGGAAGCAGGTCAGCTAAAGTTTGCTTGGCTCCAATTATCACTCCTACCAGTTCTGAGAGCCTTAAGAGTTGGCATTCGGACAACCTCTTTTAAATGAGTGTGACATTCTGTGAAAACATCATCAACAACAACAAAGGAAACTATTTCAAGCAGAATCTCATCGCCAAACACCCACCCACAGCTCCCTGTGTAATCAAGCAACAAATAAATTCACTGTAAAAGGAAATGACTTTTGCATAGTGGGTAGTTAAATAAACATTACAAAAAGAGACCTCCTTAATATAAAATTCCCTTTGAGTCAGAGCACTAAGAAAGAGATGGTTGAACTGGGGCTTGAATGATGAATAGATATTCAGGAAGCAGGCTAAGATGAAGGGCAAGCGGAGTGTTTCATCAGCCCCAAGCACCAGGCAACAACGGTTGGCTTGGAGGACGCAGTGTGGCACTGTGCTGTGGTTCCTGCCATGCTAGCCTGCAGAATGCAAGAGGCTCACACCATCACACAGGAGGGGAGTTGTAACGAGGAAAATAATCGATGTGACATCCCAGTTTAAAAGCATGTGATTCTGAAGTTTCCATTACTCCCCGAACATGCCAAAAATGTTCTTATCTGCAGTTCTTCGGGCAGTGGAAAGCTGTCCAAAGGTACTTGCAGGCTGAGACATGTTCAGTTTCTGTGCCATTCTGAAACCCATCACTAAATCATTAACTCAGCCTCCATACTGAGTCATTATTACCAGCTTTCCTCCATATTTTAAGTTTGGTTTCAACAGGACTTCAGACTCAATTAGTAGTTTGTTGGGTGTTTTGTTTTAGTCTGTCATAAGCTTCCAGTAATGCCTATGAATAAATATGCAGAACTACCACCCAGAATTGAATCAGTGTCAGTAAATGGAAAATTCCTAAATGCTAACCTATTGACTCTTCAAGCTTTTAGAGTTAGACAGCAATAGAGATAATCATGACTCACACTGACTTTGGAAAGAAACAGCCACTCAATTTGCCAAGATTTTAATGGTATACGTGTTGGGTTCTGCAAATATAACTCAAATGTATAGAAATAGGCCACTGCCCCATTACCTTTCTAAAACAAAAATGAGTTCTCAGAGAGAATATATACAGGCCGCCTATATTTGTACCCTCACATCCATTCATTCCTCAAAAAACTCATTCCAGCTTCAGCTTTTTGCTCCACTTCCACTCACTTTCCCCCACATCATATTCATTGGAATGATCCTTCCTAGCAAATCTCATCTCTCGAATTGCTCTTATTTCTCATATCAATATATTATTCCTATCAATCGTTCTGTGACATATTTGCATATTCATTTTATTAATTTCTAAATTTAAATTCCATACAAGGTTTAAACGAGGCAGTAAACATTTTCTCAAGCCTGACACTAGATGTATTATCAAAACCCAATACCTGACAGAATATTGGAAATCAAGTCTATTTTAGAAATTCTGCATTTTTTTAAAAATTATGAACCTTCATTTTGCTATATGGTCCCTCATTGCTATATGACAATCTTCCCTCATCTGCTCTTTTCTCCACCTGGCCCAAAGGAAAGAATAGGAGCATGTGAGTTGACATGACAGTCATTTACTATGTGTTAGGCACAATACTTTTCTATACACTATTTCAGTTAATTCTACATAACACACCTAGAAGATAGATTCTCTTATCTTCACGTCACACCCAAGAAAACTAGAGTTAAAAAAAAGTTATATAATTTGCCAAATATTGTACATCTTATATGTTACAGTAATAAGATTTGAATCCAGTTAGTTCTATCTGATGCCAGCATCTTTATTCTTACTAACCCTGCCTCTCAACAATCATATTCTTAGTTTTAATAGTAGCCTTAAAGAAAAAGGCATCTTGGCTGACCATATCTTAAAAATATAATTCTTTAATCATTTTAATGAGCCTGAACCCTAACAACGAATCAGACTTAATTTCAAAGACACATTATTTTGGTTTGGGTCATATTCCCAACATAAACCTCACATATGCAGGCATCAGTGTACCAAAACAAAAAATGAAAACAAAAGAACAAAACCCAGAAGACTAAATATGGAGTTTAAATTTTAAATTTTAAAGTTTAGCATTTCTTTGATGTATAATCTTCACTGAACAAAATTGAATTGTTTATTCACAAAAGTGAATAAACAAAATGTTTAGTCAAAACATCACCGAGAAAGCCCAGAAAAAAAGCAAGTCAGAGTAAATACATAAATGAAGTTGTGCTTTTATCCCCAGCATACAGAATAGCTCTCCAATACTGAGATATGTATAATGAAGTTCTCTCTAAAATCATGCTCTTAGCAACTGATCTTATATCATAAAAAATTAATTCATTAGTTAAAATTCTCTACCTTCTTTCAAAAATCACAATTAGATACTTCACCTTCATTAAAAAAAAAAAAAAGCTGGATGGGCTCCATTTGTATACTTGTAAAGCTCAGAGTTGCCTGAGATTACTGAGCCCCTGTATTCCACTACAATGATAATATGAATCCCTGCTGCTATTTATTAAACATATATTATGTACCAAGCACTGCTGAGTGCTCTACAAACCCTATTACATTGAGTTCTCTTACGATAGGAATTAGTATCCCTATTTTAGAGATAATACTGTACAAATGGATCTGTACAATATTTGAGCCAAAGCAAGGATTTGAGCCCAAGACTGCTTTCCTACCTAGTTCACGAATTACCTGCTGGTACTTCTCCTGAATAGGGCCATCTAATATGATTTTGCTTTGATTCCCTTTCTGTGTTCTTCACAGCCATTTTGTATGTTTATCTTCACTCTTTTCTTCTGCTCCTGTTACATTAACAATTTTCTTTTCCACTGATGAGTTCCAAGTACCATTATTGATTCTAACTTTCTTAAATGTGTGGGAATTCTGTACTTACTCTTCTCAATTGTTCTGCAAATACACAACATCGCTGCTGTTTTGAATGTACACATGGTTTCAGTATAGAAGCCCATGGACACTGATTTTTTTGACTTTGAGTTAATGTGTTATTTGTTATAAATAGAAGGGTAGGCTGCTAGAATCTGAAAGGAACTTCAAGGTCAAGTTATTCATGACTGCAGAATTTCTCTTGCTTTTCCTTTCAGAGAGGGATTACTCCCAAGTGCCCCTGAGGTAGAGGAAGTGAATACACTATTCCCTGGGTCTCCACTCCCAAGAACTTTTTATCACATAAGAATTTCATCTTGTGTAATGTAACTTATATTTAAAGATAGAAGCTTTTCCCATATTAACTTCTTTATCTTGTATACAATCAAAGAAATAACCATCTGTTCCAGTAATAAAGGGAAAACTAGCAAGGTTGGGCTTACCGAGTAGTATTTGGTTTCCAAAGTAGCAGTTGAAAGGGTAAATTTTTATTTTAGGTCAATTTTTGCTTTAAATCCCAGCTTTAAAAATAACATAGCATAGGAGAGCCTGGGTGGCTCAGTTGGTTAAGTATCTGTCATCCACTCAGGTCATGATCCCAGGGTCCTGAGATTGAGCCCCACATCGGTCTCCCTGCTCAGTGGTGGTATGCTTATCCCTCTTCCCCCAATTTGTGTGTGCTTGCTCTCTCTCTCTCTCTCTCTCTCTCTCAAATAAATAAACAAAAATCTAAAATAATAATAATAATAATAAATAACATGGCTTAACTTCACTGGCTACTGTGACAAAAGTTTACCACGTGTTAGGAGAACAATGATTACTAAAACACAGGCATTGTCATTAAGGAACTCAAGTTTTTTTTTTTTTTTTTTTTAAAGATTTTATTTATTTATTTGACACAGAGAGAGAGATCACAAGTAGGCAGAGATACAGGCAGAGAGAGAGGGGGGGAGACAGGCTCCCTGCTGAGCAGAGAGCCTGATGTGGGGCTCGATCCCAGGACCCTGAGATCATGACCTGAGCTGAAGGCAGAGGCTTAACCCACTGAGCCACCCAGGCGCCCCAAGGAACTCAAGTTTAAAAGGAAAAAAATAATCACTTGTAAAGGTAATTCCAAAACAATTCAGTGAGTGGAGTCATAAAGTAAATAAAAGAGACAAAAGCAGCTCAGAAAGAAGAGAAAAAGGAAGGCTCATAGAAGAAATTATTCTGTTGTAACAAGGGTTAGCCAGTGATTAGAAATTCACCAGGTCAGAACTATTTACTGTTTAGTGAGGGTAAAAGTATGAGGGGAAGTGGCAGGAGATAAAGTTGGAAAATGAGACAGAGGCCAAATCATATGTGCCATGTGGGGAGATTAGACTATCCAAAAGGCAATGAGTAGCCACTGATTGGCTACAGTCAAGGAAAATAGCACCTTCCTTTTGCAGTTTTAGAATATCTCACCGATTAAAACATTGGAAGTATTTTTGAAAAGAACAAGTCTCAGTGCAGAGATATCAGTAAATAGTCTATTAAAGTCGTGGTGAAAGATGGTAGTGGTATGAAGTAAGGCAAAAGCATTAATTGGAAAAAAGAGATTCTATTTAAGATGCTAACAGGGTATAAACATAGAGCTTAGTGCATAATTGGGTGTACTGAATGAGAAAGTAAAGGATTCTAAGGCAGTACTTTCATTTTTGGTTTGTTATTTGGGTAGATGGTGTAAGAAGACTCAGATCATAAAAATAATAATGATGAAATAAAAAGAAAGAAGCATGGTCTAAGTTTATTAGTGGGACACAGTGAATTGCAACACCAAAGGATGGCCCAAGTGGAGATGTTTCGGGGGCAACTAGATATTGAAATTATGGAAGGAGGTAAGGAGTCAGTTACAGAGATAAAGTGTGTAAGTGTGGGAGGTGGAGGTATTGCTACATAAATATAAAACAGTGAACGTGGATGGTATTGCTCAGAGAGAATAGGTAGTTTAGAGGAGTAAAGGCCTAAGAATAAAACCCTGGTAACTGAAGGGATGGACAGGGAAGAGTATACAGGTGATATCAGAAAGACTGGAAAGTCAGGAGGGAAAGATTTTCCTACAATAAAAGTGGAAGGAGTGTCAAGTAGAAGAAAGGTGTTACTGGTACCAGAGATGCATAGCAATTAAGAAGAGAACACAAAAGTTTTCATTACAGTTGTCAATAAGGAAGCCACTTGTGGCTTTAATGATATAATACCTGTGTTAGAACAATCATAAATTCAGTAAGACAAAAGTTCTGAAACCAAGAAAATCATGAAAGTTGGGGGATTTTTCTAACTAGGTATACCAAACTTACTTCAATTAATGCTGTCTATGGAAATAAATATGAAAAAAAGATATGAGCTAACTTTACAAATATTTGGCATTAAGAAAAAAAAATTATAACCATCCGTTTACACAATAGTATGATTCAAGAAAGTGTTTTTAGGTTTCTTTTTTTTCCTACTTCAATGCGTTGATTTAAAAGTTCCAGGGAGTGTTTTCTTTTGGGAGGATATGTATAGTAATTCAACAAGAGATATGAATCCAAGAAAAGATCAGGACAAAGTTACCCTGTGTCTTCAGCTTGACATTTGCATGGATAATCTGTGTGTGTGTATGTGTGTGTGGTTATTTTATGGAAAGAGTGACACTGCTGGCTGTTGGCATATTATTTAAGAAGCCGCAGTCTGTCTCTTATGTCTCTTTATCTTTCAGGATTCACTCCCAGGATCCTAGTGTTCCCTTTTCTGGATGTTTAAGTCCTGAACTCCAGCAACCTAGAATCAATGTTCTATGTATCTTCTTCTCATCTTGATTTCTATGAAAACTTAACTGTGTTCTGTGTTTTGTTCCCTCAAATGTGAGCCAGATGACCCAACAAAAAAAACTGTATCTGCTGCCTATTAGCAGTTGATAAAAACCTGCTATCACATTTCAGAACATGATTATCAAGAACTCTAAAGTTAAGTAATTAGATTGATTAGATGCTATTTAGTATCAGTCCCTTTTAAAATCATGCCACTCAGCTATCTTTTCTACCTAATTATATGCAGGCGTATATTCACATTCAATTCTAGTAAATGCCTATTTGTGTCTTCATTTATGTGAAATAAATAATAAATGCTTTACCTATTTTCTGTATCATTTAAAAAATAATTCAAATAAAAATTATGTTCTTGGAAATGAATTAATATTATTAATATCTAAAATTTAAGATTTACTCTCAATATGACATAATTTGATTTTTCCAAATTTCTCAAATTACCTATTATCCCAACACTATTTCTTAAAAGTATCCTTTTGTTTTTATTTAGTTTAAAATGCCACTTTTCTATTCTGTTGATTTTTCTGTCAAATACCACACTGGTTTAGTTATTGTATCTTTTGGTATACTAAAACATTGGGTAATGTTTAAACAGTCTTCCTTCAGTTTTTTCTCCTCCCAATAATTTTTTTTCAATACTAATGCACATTTATTCTTTTGCAAAAATTTATTTTTTTCACAATCATTTTGTCAAATGTAAAGAGTCCTATGGTCTTGAGCAAAGGATTATTAGGGATAACAGGAGCCAGATGTCTCATGATTGGAAAAGGGAATTCCACTTATGGAAAAGGGTAAGGCTAGAATATAACCTTTGGTGTTGCATAGGAGTTAGAGGTGCTGATATAAGCTAAGATTATATATATACTATATGCAACTCCAGCTGTGTCCATTGAGAAGACTGAGAAACAATGAGACACTAATAGTAATTAGGATATCAAGCACCCAAATTGTGGTTTCTGTATGCCACTTAGAACTAAAAAAGAAAAAATCAGAACTCCTTATAAAATAGAATGAATCTGGGGTTGAGGAGGGAGAGCATAAAATGAACCTATACTCCTATGACAGAAAGTAAGGAAGCATTCAAAGAATTATGGGGATGTATCAAAAAAACACAGCCCGAAAATGTTCCATTGGTCAAATGTGGGACAATTTGAGCATCAAATTAAATAATGATGATAATTATGATAATGATGATGATAAGTTACCCACTGAATAAAATAAAAATCACCGAATCATTGTTGATATGAAAAAATGACTGAATAAATTCAAAAGAAAACTCTTCCTTAGAGAAAAATAACAACTAATAAATACAAAAGGAATGACAGAGCTATAAAATCAATAAATGTTAAACAGTGGGTACAAGTATAATGAAAAAGAGACAGGATACTTATAGGGATTGCATTGAATCCAGATGACTTTAGGTAGTACAGACATTTTAAAAATATTAAGTCTTCCTGTCTTTAAACATAGGATATCCTTCTATTGATTTGTGGCTGATTTAATTTCTTATATCAGTGGTTTGAGGTTTTAAGAATACCCATGACATTTTTCACAGAAATAGAAAAAACAATTCTAAAAATCTGTGCTTAACCAAGAAAGACCTCAAATAGCCAAAGCAATCTTGAGAAAGAAGGACAAAGCTGGGGGTGTTACACTTCTGGATTACAGAATATCTTACAAAGTACAGTAATTAAAACAGTATGGCACTGACATAAATACAGACTGCAGATCAATGGAACAAAATAGAAAGTCCAAATGTAAGTCCACACATATACAGTCAACCGTTCTTTGACAGGGGTGCCAAGAATCACAATGGGAAAAGGATAGTCTTCAACAAATGGTGTTGGGAAAACTGAATATCTATATGCAAAAGAATTAAAATGCATCCTCATCTCACATTATACAGAAAAATCAATTGAAAGTGGGTAAAAGACTTAACTGACCATGAAAGACCTAAAACTATAAAACTCCTGGAAGAAAATACAGGGAAAAAATTCTTTGATACCATTCTTGGCAATGATTTATTGGATATGACACCAAAAGTAGAGGCAGCCAAAGAAAAAAATAAACAATAGGTACTACATCAATCTAAAAAGCTTTTTCGCCACAAAGGAAACAACGAAGAAAATGAAAAGCTAACCTAAAGAATGAGAGAAAATATTTGCAAACCATTATCTGATAAGGGGTTAATCTCCACAATATATAAATTCTTTTAACTCAATAGCAAAAAACAAGTAGCCCAATTAAAAAAATGAGTAGGGGCATGGGTTGGGGAGTGCTCAGTCAGTTGAGTGTCCAACTCTTGATCTTGACACAGGTGTTGATCTCAGGGTCATGAGTTCAAGCCCCACATTAGGCTCCACACAGGGCATGGACCCACTCAAAAACAAAACAAAACAAAACAAAAAAAGAACAGACATTTCTCCAAAGACAAATAAAATAGCCAATAGGTATATAAAAGGGTACTCAACACTACTACTCATTAGGGAAATATAAATCAAATCCACAATGAGATATTACCTCATACCTGTAAGGATGGCTATCATCAAAAAAATAGAAGATAACAAGTACTGGCAAGGATGTAAAGAAACTGGAATATTTGTGCACTGTTGGTAGGCATAATATAAAATGGTCCAGCCACTATGGAAAACTGCATGGCAGCTCTAAAAATTAAAACTAGAACCACCAAATGATCCAATAATCCCACTTCTGAGCACATATCCAAAATAACTGAAATCAGAATCTGCATTCCTGTGTTCATGGCAACATTATTCATAATAGCCAAGACATGGAGGCACCCTAAACACCCACCAATGAATGAATGGATGAAAACATGTGGTAAGTATACAATGGAATATTATTCAGCCTTTAAAAAGAAGGAAATGCTGCCATATGTAACAACATGGATAAACCAGGAGGACGTTACGCTAAATGAAATAAGCCAGTCATAGGGCAAATACTGCATAATTCCATTTACATGAGGTGTCTGAAATAGTCAAACTCAGAGAATCAGAGAGTATAATGGTGGTTGTCAGGACTGGAGGGAGAGGGTAATGGGGAGTAGTTTTCAGTGAGTATAAAGGTTTAGTTTTGTAAGTTAAATAAATTTTAGTTTTGCAAAATTAATGCTGCACAATATTGTAATTATAGTTAACAATACTGTACTGTGCACTCAAAAATTTGTTAAGAGAATGGATCTCATGTTAAATATTCTTACCAATACACACACACAAAAAGGGACAGGAAGAAATGTGTGTAGGTGATAGATACATTTATTACTTTATTGTGATGATGGTCTCATGGATGTATGCATATGTCCAAATTCATCAAATTTTATACATTAAATATGTGCATTTCTTGCATATAAGTTACACCTGATAAACTTTTTTTTTAAAGGAAAGTGGGGTGCCTGGGTGGCTCAGTTGGTTAAGTGGCTGCCTTTGGCTCAGGTCATGATTCCAGGGTCCTGGCATCAAGTCCCATATCGGGCTCCCTGCTCAGCAGAGAGCCTGCTTCTCCCTCTGTCTCTCTGCCTGCCGCTCTGCTTACTTGTACTCTCTCTCTCTCTTTTTGTCAAATAAATGAAGAAAATCTTAAAAAAAAGGTGGGGGATATTTATACAGTCTCAAATTATCTTTCTACAAATCACTTATTAATTTAAAGATAAAAGCTAATTTAAAGATAAAGATAAAAGCTAAGCACCTTACTGTTACTTCATCCATTAAGACAAACCAGCAGCATGTTTCTCCTGATATAAACTATTTATGTCCTATTCCTGTATGAATCTACACATGAGGAAATATTGAGCATAACCAAACTGAGGGAGGATCTACAAAATAATTGGCCTGTGCTCTAAAAATGTCAAGGTCAATAAAACACTTGGAAAGGTTGAAGAACTGTTTCAGATTAAAAGACTAAGGAGACATGGCAACTAAATACAGTATGTCATTTTATTTTATTTCATCTTATTTTATTTTTAAATATAAAAATATTTAAATATTTTTAAATACTTTATTTATTTGACAGAGAGAGAGCAGGAGCACAAAAGCAGGGGAAATGGCCAAGGGAGAGGGAGAAGGGAGCTCAGCTCCCGCTGAGCAGGGAGCAAAAGCAGGGTTCCATCTTAAGACCCCAGGATCATGACCTGAGCTGAAGGCAGTTGCTTAACCAACTGAGCCACCTAAGCCGCTACAATATATCATTTTAGATTTGATCCTGGATTAGGAATAACATTGCTATCAAAGATGTTATTAGAACAAGAACAAAATTTGAATATGAACTAAGGAGTAGATAGTATTTTATCAATGTTAAATTCTTGATTTTAATAATTGTACTGTAGATGTTCAAACAATTGATTAAAAAGTCTGTGTATTATATAATATACTATATATAATTTAACTTTATTGTACCTACATAATAAAACTTAATATTTATATACACATATATTATATTGATAATATATATGATATACATATATTGATTTTGTTCCATTTATTGTTCTCTCTCTCACTCTCACTCTTCAGAGAAAGAACAGTAAATGGAACAAAATCAATATATATTCTTGGAGTTCCTTGCACTATTACTGCAACTTTGAAATTATATAATATGATTTTTTAAAAATTATAGTTAAGACTATAACTTTTAAATTGTATTGAAATCTTAAACATTGAAAAGTCAATGTATAATTGACTTTTAACTGTGATACACAATCTGCATTACCTTTAAATTTTATATCTTACAATAAACTTTACAATAAAATTTGCTATACTAAAACTTCATGATATAGTTTTTCAGAAGCAAGGTAGGAACTTTTGGAGGACAACAACTGCATATTATGATCACAGTAATTTAAAGACAAAATAATTGGTAATAAATAAAATAAGTAATCTACAACCCTGAATGAGTTTTAAGCCCAACCATAATGTTTTCCCTGCAGAGCAGTTTCTCTCAGCTATTCAGTAGAAATAATCTTCCAACTCTTTACTCACATACCATTGTTTCCATAATTTTCATGGGACATATAAAACCTGTTCTGGATAATAATTATTTATACATAAATTATCTCTGACAATGGACTAAATAAAACTCTTTAAAGGTAGAGTCTTCATTTATTTAAAAGCTTTCAATGGTTCCCAGGTGTCCTCAAGAAGGTTAAACTCTTCAAAATTATATTATAAAAATGACATATAATATCATTTTAATTTCACATATCATATATATTATATATTCTAGCTATATCTTTCAAAATCCTCCTACTCACTCATCGACATAGATGTACATACATTCCAGGCTTCAGCTATATTTATTTTCAGTTCACTTAGATCATTATTTTCTTTCTGCAGAAATTTATAGTTTCTAAGTGCTTCTGCCTACAAAATATTCTTCCCCCAGCTATTTCCTGCTTATTATTCAGTCCTAAGGGTGGGTATGTCTTGCTTCTGGAAAACTTCATTGGAAACCAAGTCTGAAATAGATGCCCCTTGTCTAACTGTTGAACTGTCTTACTTCTACTGCTAAGGCATCTACAACATAATTGTAATAATCTTTTACTTCTTTTGGTCCACCATTAACTATAACTTTTTTGGTGCTTTTTTGTGTTGAGGAAATAACTCATCTCTGTACTCCATATATTTCTTTAATGCTACCATGCATTAAGTAGGTTGGTAATGATTAAATGCATATCTATATGATACTTTTGCAAAGTGCTACCTACGGATTTTGAGTTTGGGGAGAATCTATTTCCTTCTCCCATCCACTGAGGAAGCCTGCAAGCAATGACTATTCAGTTGAAATGGGCATACCTAGCATCAAGATTTTAGCTTCTATCTACCATTCTATAGTAAAAGGAATTTATCTAATCTATCATGTATCCGTGCATGGGTATGTAATTACATAACTAGTTTTTTCCTAGAGAATGTTTTCAGTACTTAATTTAACACTCTTAGTCTCTTTCTTGAATAAAACAAGGAAAAAAGAGTGGAAAAGATACCTAATCCTTTGGGGTTTAGTATGCTAAAACAGTCCTGAGATACACAAGTTAAAGTTGGCATACTTTGGATCTGGCCCAAAAAACTGTTTTTATTGGCTGTGGAAAATGGAATTTTAGACTATGTTGGGCCATACTATAATTGTGTTTGGAAATGCATAATGTGATGGTTAAGCTTCAGTGAGAGTAACTGACTATGCATGTTGGAAAGTGACTGTTTTTTTTTTAGGACTTAAGGCTAATGCAGAAAAATAACAATAGAGTTTAAGACCATTTACTGAAGATATCGAAGATATAGACATTTGCAAAAGACAATGAGAAAATATAAAGAAACTTACTTCTAAATATAAATATTAAGATCTCAACAGGGTTCATAGAATGGGAAGTCAGCTTTTTACTGGTATAAAAACAACAGTAAAACAAATCACTTAGAGTAAATAGTTTATGCCTTGAGCTATCTCCTCAAAACAAACATTCCATTTCCCATCTGACAAAGAATCAAATGACATTGTTTTGCTTCTAAACAGGATTATTTTTTCTAGGATCTATGAATGTTGGTGATTCCCTTCAGATGAAACCTATAAATATTGTTTTAGGAAGCTGATCTGGGAGTTTAAAGGAAAATATTTTATACCAATAAGAATCAAATTAGCTTCAATATGAAAGTTATACAAAAGAGGGAAATCTATAGCACAGGCATATAGTTCAACCCTGTAGGCAATATTAAGACCCTAATATTGCATAGGTTTTAATACCATTACTTAGATCAGTTTCTGCCTAGAGCAATAACAATTTAAACATTTCCTGTTTCATTCCTGCTCAGTATTGTTGTTTTTTCCATTATTGCAGCTCAAAAATACTTGAGCTGTTTTAAAGATTAGTGTGTTGGCATAAAACTGCAAATGCCTTTTAAAAGTATTTTCTTTAACCCTCAATCATGAGTTAGTATTTTAAAATTCAGTATGGTCAAGGGCCTTTAGCATCAAAACAAAATTTCATGGAACCTTATTAACCGATTAGTTATGATAGAAATGATAGCATGCTGGGACATGAATATTCAATATTCATCACTATTTAAAATGCTAATATGCAAGATAAAAGTATGAGTATGTTTTTCGATTCATTTCCATTTAAATGGTAGTTATGGCCTCATGTTTACATCATCTCAGATTTTATTATTATATAAACATCTTAAATATGATAGCCAGAATAAATTGATTAAAAGGTAAAATAGTTAACAATGATTTCTCAGAAATATTTTAGGGTATGTTAACATGCTTACCAAGTAAAAGGCATGTGCAGTGACTAACCTTCTGGAGGAAGATGTCCATCTTGCCTGGTTAAACAGCATACCAGTGAAGTGAAAACTTAACAAGATTTCAACTCACATAGGACATAGATCAATTTATCTGAGCCATGGATGGATCACACTAAGGAATGCTATTTAGCACAAATGAAATCAGGTCAGAAGGTGGAGGGAAATGTTATTCCCATTAAGCATTTATGAAATTAAGTAGTTTCCTGTTTGGGTCAGGTGTGGTAAACACCACACACTTCAACTGAGACTAATACTACTCTTTCTGAACCATCAGATTGAAGAACTGACAACAGATGTCCATTTGCTGCAATGCAAAGAGTAATTATTCAGACTGACAATTTGCTTTGCAAATGGAACAGTAAGGAGAAAAAGAGAATTTTTGAGTTCACTGGTTTTGTTGTTTGATTATTAACTGGCTTACATAACGCTTGCAAAATGTTTAGTTCAAATAATTAAATATTACTTTCATGTGTCCTTAAATCACACCTTCTTTGGCATAATGTAAAGAACATGAAATCTCTGAAATGACCAAATCTGGTTAGAATGCTAGCTCCTCTTCTAAGAAGGTTTGTGATCTTTGGAAAGTTGCTTAAAATATATAAGCTTCGATTTCCTCATCTGTGAAGAAGAGCTAATAGTTATGACCTATTCGTGGGATTTTGTGTTTTTTTTTTTTTTAAGATTTTATTTATTTATCTGACAGAGAGAGATCACAAGTAGGCAGAGAGGCAGGCAGAGAGAGAGGGGAAAGTGGGCTCCCTGCTGAGCAGAGAGCCCAATGTGGGGATCGATCCCAGGACCCCGAGATCATGGCCTGAGCTGAAGGCAGAGGCTCAACCCACTGAGCCACCCAGGTGCGCCAGGATTTTGTGTTTTTTAAATGGGGTACTATACATAGAACAGTCAGACAAATGTCTGATACATGGTAAATCTGCACAAAATGTTTTAACTTTAATCTATACACTAATCTTTAGAATTACACTTAAAACTGGTTAAGTTGATGCTTATTACCTTGAAGATTTTTCATTATATCACAGTTCCTAAAAGCTGAATGAGTCACGATGTTCATAGGCACCTGTACACGTGTGCATACACTGCCCCTCTTAAGAGGGTAGAAAGCTCTCAAATCTACTGCTTTTTGGGGTACTTTCTTACTCCACGCAAGTAATAAAAATTAATAAAGTTATATACCTTTTCTCCTGTTAATCTGCTTGTTTTCAGTTTGTTTCAGAGACCTAGCTCTGGAACCTAGGAAGATAGAGGTATCTTTCTGCCCCTACAGTACATATACATGCATATGTTTTGTTCATATTTTATATATTATTTTTTATTACAAGGTACCTCCCCCTCATAAATTTTAGTATTCCTCATTACCAAATATTCCTAAACAATGTTGCACTTAGTTTTGATGTTCTAATATCTCATATTATCTATGAATAATAATTCCTAAGTGGATGAAAGAGACACATAGCCATCTAAGGAGACTATATCAGAATCAGCCAGGACCTTTTACACGACTGCAGACATACACTTGCCCCCCTCCCCTCCCCACCACCCCCAGGCTTCTTCCTGTTCCCACCAAATTCCAACAACTCTCACCAACCCTCCCTAACCTAGTTCAGTTCACAAAAAGTCCTCTTTGCTAATGGAAGTGTATACCCCAAGCAGAAGAAGAGAAGATACAAGCTGAAGATCACCACTACATAAATGTCCTCATAGTTCGCAAAGGATACTAACTTGTGCAGGCTTGAAGACTAAAGAAATCAATTCTATGAGGCACCCAAACCTACCCTGTAAGTTCAGCTCAAAGGCCATCTGTTCAATAATGTTTTCCCTGGTGTCCCATACTGTCTTTGAAAAACCACAGATCTTACCTATAATTTGTATGACATGACTCACTATATACTATGTACTGTAGTTCTTATGGTCATGATATCTCTCCAATGAGACTTTTGTAGATTATACGTAACAAGTGATTGATGAATGGATGGGTGAATAAATGAATGAATATCAACAATCAACGTTTGAATCATGTCTAAACTGCTTAGACAAACTTGTGCCTTTGTTCATGTTCTATTATAAAGATATTTGCTAATGAGCATTGACACTGGACAATTTTTGATATTATGGGGGCTAGAATACAAGCTTGTCTTGGAGCTCTGGCTTTATCTCCTTGTCTATGAAGCTCTTGTTCCCTGGCCCTGGATGTCACTGCTGTGTTTCAAGATCCCAGGAATACCATATGACCTAAAATTGCATTTTAGCATTATAGTAAGAACTCAGTGAATCTTCTAATTATGCAAATCCTTTGCTTTCCTAACATTTCAAGCTCCTAACACTCATGCTTGGCACATTGGGTATGCCCAGTGACTTTTGATTTTCTTCCTTCCTTTCTTATTTTAAACCATTTGAACCATGTTGGAACATATGTTTCAAATAAAAATTTTAAAACTACATGATTTCCTTAATTCTATCACTTAGATTGTTTTTATTTCTCAAAGAGAAAATTTAGAGTTACTTTGAATTATTCTTTTCAACTTAGGAGTTTTCCTTATTGAAGTCTGATTTATGGGTACCCCAAAACACCACAACTGTTAATCACATGTGACTTTTTAAGACCTAGCAAAAATTATGGACCATTCTGCTGTGAAAATTGTAAAGAATCTCAGATATTTAGAACTGAAAGAAAAAACTTCAAAGGCATTCCAAAACAGCTCTCTGTTCTTTTCACATAACGTCCAAAAAAACTATCACCCACTGCTAATGACTCTGCATGCCAGCCAATTTTCATCTACCACAAATGTATTCACTTACAATTCCTTTCAACAGAGTTCTAAGTCTAATTTAGTGTGGTTTAATGGCTGAAGTCAAATGACTTTTTTACTTGGAGGCAGTTTGCACTACAGAGTTATCATAATCTACTCTGATCCCATTCAATGGCAGGTACAAACATAAATTTTGGTGGTATTGTGGTAAGTTACTTTAGAGATCATCTAGGTCAGACCCTGTATTTTCCTCTGGGGAAACTGAGGCCACAAAACAGAATAAAGCAGTATCCTTTCCCTCTCATCCACAAATCTGAAGTTAATTTTTCTCTGTTCTTTTAAGTATATTTTAAAATTTAAAATAAAATTTAAAATTGGAGGTTGATAGACTGTACTATCTACAAGAACCCAACACACACATACGTACACGTGTGCCACGAATTCTTCAGGATCTTAGGATACTAGCATTGTCAGACCTTATAAGCCTGTGAATAAAAAGTATCACTCAGTGACAACATAACCCAAATGTAGACGTGTCCCTGCCAAATATGTAGGCTGAGCCAGGAAAAATAATAGAACCCCCCAACCAAAAAAAAAAAAAAAAAAGTGAAAGATCATCAACTTAGCTTTAAGACACACACACACACACACACACACACACACACACATACACACACACACACACACACAGTGAAACCTTGATGAAAAATGTACTCAGTACCATTAATATTGAAGACAATAGGAAGGAAAAAAAACAAACAAAAAACCTTCCTCTCATTACCTCTACTCAATTCCTTCAGCAAAGGAGGGTCTTTAAGGTTTAAATATTGCCAACAACAATTCAAGTTGAAAAAAGAAAGTGTGCCTGTTCCATTTTTATTCCATCCAGGTTTGTTTTCCACATTTGCTTAGGGGCACTCAACATGCACTCTTTGAAATCTTCATCTTTACTCTATTACTAAGCAGAATCATAAAGCACAAATATTCATAAAATCTGATGTGAGAAAGACCTGGGTTTCAATACTAGTTTGGCCACTTACTAGCTATTTGATCTTAGATAATGTCCTTATCTCTATGCTATAGTTTCCATATGTATAAAACAGACTTGAGAATAATAACTCCTTTAGAGGATTTTTCCTAATAAGTGGAATCATAGTAGATATTGACATCTCTATAGTATATGTAACATTCAAGTTTTTAAAAAATGTTTACACTTCAGCAACTAAATCACACTAAAGTAAACCAATTTAGATACTCCATGTAAAGCTTTTATAATACTAATTCCCAAATAAAGCACCTTAGCTAAAGTTACTTTTACCTCACAGAGCTGTTGTCAAGATTAAATAAGATAAATATGTAAATTTCTGAGCACAGTACCTGGCACATAATAAAACCTCAATAAAAACCAGATTTTTCATTAGCATCCTCATTACTATCATTCCTATTACCTTTAATTATTCCTACTGCCAACTGCCTTCTCTTTTTCTCCCCCCATCAAAGGACAGAAGAGCATCCTCAAGCAAACATCATATCTTCAAAAGACCATGGCACTCACAAAAATGTAGTAACTAGAGAAAATGATGGAATGAACACAGGGGAAAAAAATAGCAGAAATGGGGACATAAAGTGCCAAACTGAATCAGAAAGTTTCTAGTTGGAGAAACAAGCTAGGAAATCTTCCCTGAGTGGAATTCAGGACTGGCCAATGTATGACTCCACCTCAGTTCCTGTGCCTCTATGCAGAGCCAAAAACAGAGCATTTACCCATGCAAGTGAATCTACTGGTTCATGGCAGGAAACAATATACCAATGACATCAGGCTAGCTCTCAAAAATTTCGTTAAATAAAATAAACAACATAGTACTAGGGGGATCTAGGGAGAAGAAAATCCCCTACAGTTTGATTAAGTCAAGAACTGGTAAAGATCAATTCAGCCTCTTCCCTTTTTATGCTATTGTTTTGTTTTTTCAAATTTCCAAGCAGCTTGTTTTAGAAATTATAATTTATTCATCAGAGAGATGTTACAATAACATTACAGTATGTGAACCTATAGCTTTTCATTGTAAATTAAAAAATGCAAAGCAAAAAAAAAATTGCTTACATCTGTATAAACATATGCATCTTAACTATAAAAGGGGGAAAATAGATGTCTGCAGCTGGCACTGTTTCATGTCCCAGTTTCTGAAGACAATAGAGAATGTCAAAAGTCTATGAATTACCATATGTGAGTTCTTTTGCTCTGAAAAGTTTAATTTGTAAGTAACTTATGCCTGTATTCTGTAATTCCCACTGAAGTTAATAAAGGTTGGGTCCCTAATCACATTCAAGTGACCAATGTTATAGAAATATGTGGTTGAAAGATATTTTTCGGGCGCCTGGGTGGCTCAGTGGGTTAAGCCTCTTTCTTCGGCTCAGGTCATGATCTCAGGGTCCTAGGATCGAGTCCCACATCAGGCTCTCTGCTTGGCAGGGAGCCTGCTTCCTCCCCTCTCTCTGCCTGCCTCTCTGCCTACTTGTGATCTCTCTCTGTCAAATAAATAAATAATCTTAAAAAAAAAAAAAGATTTTTTCCCTTTTAAAAAATATTTTAAATATAGAAATATATTAGCATATAGATAGAAACATATATGTGCAAAAGCATAAATACACACTCTTCCCAAATATATTTTTGTTATGAACTGGCACCATCAGAGAATACTGTACCTTATTTAATTAAGTAACTATGATTGCTTAAAACGTTTAAAAATGTTTAACCATCTTAAAAAAAAGAAATCATTCTGAAATGTATTATGCATTCCTGACCTTACAAAAGGAATCATCAGTCAGTGGGGATTTTGCTCTTCTTTCAAGGCATGATCAGGGACTGAGGTCACCTGTCAATGTGAACTCAGTGTACAGCCTATCTTGTTGCTTAAGCTTTTGATGGTACAAAGAACATAGAAAAAGATCAAGAATAACCCAAGTATGCTCAGAGTTGTGTGCTGCTGTCTCCACTGCTCCCTCAAAACTACCTTTCTTTATTACCATACACACAGTATTTACTCTCTCCTGACATCTTCATCGTTTTTGTCTTCCTTACTATTTTGTACTCTGTACTGCTTCCCTGCAAGTATTTTTCTCTCACTTAATACTTAGTGCCAACTGTGAACTAGAACTTCTGCTGGGCACAAGTTACACAGCAGGAACAATACAGACACATTCAGCCCTAACAAAGATTAAATTCTGCCTCTTGGAGTTGGTTTTTTTTTTTTAAATAATTCTCCAGTTTAATTTCTAGCAAGTGTGATTCTAAAAATGTGATCACTTTTATTTAAAAATTTATTTATGATTTGTGTTGGACAAAGTGAAATTTAGGCTCTGTTAGGTTCAAGCCAAAATGCTCACACATTTCTCTATTGATAAAGGAAACACTCATCTATAAAGCACCAAGACTAGCGAATGAACGCAACCGAGGAACATATGATTTTGAGACATTTTTTTTTTAAGTAGTTACAACAAATAGCTTGCATTGTAACTTCAGGAGAATGCTCTCGATCTTATCTTGAGATAATGTGGAGTAATACTGGTACAACGGGAGACAGACAAGATCATCAATCAGGTGCAAAAAATGCTTCTTTGAATCAAAGACTTTGGGCCTAATCCTCAGTCAGAGACAAACTTCCCAAGAAAGGCTTTCAACAGATAAAAATAGGAATATTTTTATTCCCTTGTTTAGTCAACCAAATTTTATTCAGTGCCTACCTGGAGTATTATAAAACAGGTATAAAATAAGAGTTGTAAGAATAAAGAGGCAATATGAGGGGATAGAGTGATGGGGTGGTGTTTTATATCTGGTACTAATTTAATCTTCAGAATTACAGTCTGAAGCAAATGAAGAAAGTTCCTTTGAGTCTTACATTAAAATGAGAAAACTAAGACTTGGAGAGAATAACAGGAAGTAACAGATCCAGGGCTAAGTCTTAGAATTCCCAACTCAGTCTTGTACTCATTTTATTACCCATCCAACTCTGATCCTGAGAAATTATACTTGTTTGAAGAGCTTTTTTTAAACAAAGCAAAATGTCTGGGAAGCCAGAAACTGAAGTGTAGGCAAGTACTTTTCAAAAACACTAGAAAGCAAAAACAACATCATAAATTTGCACTAATTAAAATGATGCTAAGTGTTCTCATTGCACAGACAAATGTGCCAGCCCACTTTTCCATTCAGTAATGGTCCAACGTCTGAGCTACCATATTCTAAAGATCACTCTTTAAGCTTGCCCTTTTTCTGTCTTTACACAACTTAGTAAAAAAGCACTTTATATGAACATAAATACATTTGCAATATGTTCCCTGAATTCAGGAAATCTTTTGTTGTTAATACATTTGGTTTTTCACAATTCTTATTCACCCCTAAAATGAACAATACACACCTATTATTTGCTATTAAATTATTTTTCCCAGCTTTATTGAGGTACAGTTGACAAGTAAAATTATAAGATATTTGAAGTTTGCAATGTAATGACTTGATATATGTATATATTATGAAAGCATTCCTCCTATTAAGTCAATTAACATATCTATCACCTCAAATGTTTACCTTTTGGTGGGGGGGGATGGTAAAAACATTTAAGTTCTCTTCTCAGAAAATTTCAATTATACTATACAGTGTTATTTGCTATAGTCACCATGTTATGCATTAGATCCCCAGACCTTATTCACCATATAACTGAAAATTTATATCCTTTTAAAAACCTCTCCTTATTTTTCTCTCCTTCCTCCACACCCAGGTCCTGGAAACCATTTTTCTACTCTATTTCTAGGAGTTTGGTTTTTTAAAAATTTTTACAAATAAGTGATACCATGCAGTATTTGTCTTTTGCTATTTGGCTTATTTCACTTATATTTGCTATTAAATTAACCCAACAGACATGTGGAGGTTCCTTACGTAAATCCTCAATATATAGTTAATAAAAATTTGATACCACAAAACCAAGGACAGAAATCCTAAAACATTACTAAATCCTTAGCCTCTTAAGAAAAGAATTCAGGGGCACCTGGGTGGCTCAGTGGGTTAAAGCCTCTGCCTTAGGCTCAGGTCATGATCCCAGAGTCCTGGGATAGAGCCCCACATCGGGCTCTCTGCTCAGCAGGGAGCCTGTTTCCTCCTCTCTCTCTGCCTGCCTCTCTGCCTACTTGTGATCTCTGTCAAATAAATAAATAAAATCTTAAAAAAAAAAAAAAGAATTCAAAGATCCTCTGTAAGCTAAGCTCTCAGAGAGTGGAATACTATAATCAATCATTCCCCCCTTAAAGGCTCTCCCCAGTGCACATTAGAAGGAAGACAGACTATGAAAATTTCCTTCATTAGAAGGAAGATAGACCATGAAAACTTCCTTCAGTACTGATGGTATGCTTTCAAGGACCCTCCCCTTCCTATTCTACCAAATCACATTTTGTGTTTTGTCTTGTATTGCCTGTGTTTATACCTGTCTGGCCAAACTTGATCAGAAAAGGAATTTACTGGAAAGATACTAGGTAGCTGGACTCACTCTACAACTTATCTCTAACTTCCTGGTACCTTATCAAAAACTTCAATTTTAAGCTTGGTCAAGAACATCCATTTGGATCATCCTGGCTTCCTAGAGAAATGACAAGTTTCAGGGAGAAGGGAGAGGGAATGTCTAGCTACCTTTGGCTTCCATAATGGGAGATACAGCTCTTTTACCAACATTCTATGGGATATTCTACAAAAGCCATTGGATATAAGCAGAAAAATAAAAACTTTTTAAATCCTAGCCAATACCTACTGTAACATATATTTTTTCCTCAAAACTCTGAGCTTCTAGAGAACAATAATCTCCCTCATTTTTCCTAGCACCATATCTGGTACAAAACATGCTCAATAAATATTTGGTCTCAGCACACTATTCAACTTTAAACTCTTTAAGGTCAAAGAGCTTATTTCTAAGTCACCTCATTCTCTATTCACTGACAAATGCCAGGTCATCTATTATCTGTACTTCTTCCTCTTATTATTTAGTAGGTGACCCCATCCATTGACACTGTCTTCCTTTAACAATTTTCCTACTCATTCTAATCCATCTTCCCACCTACCACCAGAGTGATCTTCCTAAAATAAAAATCTGCTTAAAATCCATCATAAATAGTTATTGACTACCACAGAAGGATTGCCTGTGTTGAAAGCACAAGAGGATATCACACCTTCATGTTTTAACTCACAGCTCTTCCTTCCCACAATCGCAACACCTCTCCTGTGACAGGTGCACATTCATTTCCCGAGAGAGTTTAAGCTTCAGTCACTTTCCCATCCCCACCCAGCCCCATCTTCCATTCAAGAATAGTAACAGCCCTCTGATCTCACAGAATTTTGAAACCTGTAGTAGTCAATTAGCCAAAAATAATGGTTAAAGTATGAAAGCATTAAACAATAATTAACAACTTTTTAGCTTAACTTAAAGTTTATGAAAATGCATTCTTTGACTATTCAGTTGATGTAAGGACCAAGGTTTTTTTTCTTTGCATAGGAATCTGCTGATGGGAGGAGCTTCAATTCACCTTTCTAGAATTAACCACACCCAAAATGCCTCTGTGGTTTCATTTTAGTTTCTTTAAAGTGGAATGAGAATTTAAGACCTCTGCAAAGCAAACTAAGCTCAAAATCTCACTGGTTTGGTTTAGTTTTCTTCCAAACTCCTGTTCTTGTCTTGTTCATTTTAAATTAGATACCTTTTTTATATGACTTACTTTTTATGAGGCTTTCCAAAATAATAAACTTAGTTTTTGTATATATAATCAATTTCTTTTCATACTCCTATTTTGTTAGTTTATTTAATATTTAATTAACTTGTATAATTACTATACAAAATTACAACTGCCTTAAACAAGTTAGGGAAGAATCACAGCAGATTCTTGGCAAGCATAATGTTCATCTGGTGGTAACAGGGGGCATTGCATATACCAGAGATTAGCCTAGTAACTGTGAGAGTTCCATGGACCATAGGCACCCTGTGTGTTACTGGTAACAAAACTGAGCTCAACTGACTCAAAGAAAAAATAGGAAATGTGTTGGCCCAGAAAATGATGATGCAGTACTAGTGCTTCCTTCAGCTGTGATTTGATGCAGTTTGAAACAATGTCATCAAGATTTGGTTTCTGTGTGTCTAAGCTGTGCTTTCCTCTGTGAGTATGCTTCTTCTTCATGGTGGATCTCTTTTTGCTAGCAAAAAGGCTACATGGCTCTAATCTTTGTTTTCCTACTCCCATATTCAGGAAAAGAAAGACCCCAGTTAAGTCTACCTAAAAGCTCCAAAAATGGTCTCTTGTATCTTATAGTTCTGACTAGGTCACATGCCCATCTGTGAACCAGTCTCACGACTGGGAAGGTGGACATTGTTTATTGGATTAAGCCAACAGGGGTTCCCCTAACTCCACTGTCTATCCAATGTTGGGCATAAGATCAATTCCATCAACCAGTGATAATGGAGGAGAGCTGGCTTTCAAAAGAAAATTGGGTCTGTTATTAAAAGAAGACATTGGGTTCTTATTGGCAACCTCAAACCTAAAGTCTTGGGGTTTAGCATTATTTTAGGCTTAGGCTTGACTACGGAGGGTGACGGTTGACAGGAAGTGCCCTCAACTAGACTTAATCTAATCAATCTGTGCATGAGGAAGATAAAGATGGAGGGCAGGGCATAGCTCCTGCCTTTTAGGGTTAGTACTTCTGCCAGGTTTTCCCAGACACTAACTAATCTTTGAGGGGAGGAAAAGGGAAAAGAGATAGGCAGGGAGTTGCACAGGTAGTAGTGGAGTGGAGAGTGGGACAAACATTTCCCCTCCCCAGCACAAAAATTTTGGATTACTTTTCTCTGATTTTGTTTAAATTAAAAATTAAAATATCAGCACTTTGAAATAGTTTTTCTTTATTTGTTGAAATCTTAAAGTAGAAAGAACAACAGATTATTGTGTTTTTCTTTAAGACTCTAATTTTTGGAGCAATTTAAAATTCAATTTTAAATTTAAGTAAAATTTAGAAGAAGATCCAGAGATTTCTCAATATTCCCTGCACATACACAGCTTTCTCCATTATCAATATCCCCCACCAGAGTGGGTCATTTTCTTATAGTTGATGAACCATAACTTACATTAGGATTCACTCTTGGTATTGTCCATTCTATGGGTTTGGACAAATGTATAATATTTATCCATCATTAAGGTCTGAGAGAGAGTATTTTCACTGCCCCCAAATCCTCTGTTCTCTGCCTACTCATCCCTCCCTCTCAACCCCTAATAACCACTGATCTTTTTACTGTTTCCATAGTTTTACCTTTTCTAGAATGCCACATAATTGGAATCATAGCCCTTCAGATGAGTTTATTTCATTTAGTAATATGCATATGAAATTCCTCCATGTCTTTTCATGGCTTGATATCTCATATCTTTTTAGGGATGAATAATACTTCATTATCGAGATGCACCACAGTTTATTTACCCATTCAGGGATTGTTCCACAATAAATTTAACATTTATGAGCTTAAAATAAGTTGTTAAATATATTGTTTATGTAACTAATTTTCTGGATCTTATGAATACAATAACCAAAATCTCCCATCCAAGTATTAACCAGGCCCGACCCTGCTTAGCTTCCGAGATCAGACAAGATGGGGTGCGTTCAGGGTGGTATGGCCATAGACAATAACCCAAAATCTAAGAATCTCAGTATCTCTAAAAATATTCATTAAAAAAACCAAATTATTATAAAGCTAACCTATATCTCATTCCTATGAATCCTACAGCAGTCACAGCACACACACACTACCATGCACATTTTATCCCTTGGCCTTTAACCCTTAGATATAAGAAGTAAATCTACTCTGATTTAACTCCTTTATGTGAAAGAAGAGGATATTTAGGTTGCATTGTATTCAACAAAAAAAGAAGCCACCTGCTGCTATTTTGATAGCCTCAAATAACACTGGTTACCATAAGAAAGAGGTTGTAGAAGACAAACTTTTTTATTTTCTTCTGGCAAGGAGAAGCAGGAACAATTCAAGAATCTTCCCACTCACATGCTGCTCTATATAAGGAAGAAAAGGTACATCTCATAAGGCAAAAACTTTGCTTTGTTAATATTAAAGAGTAGGTAAAAGATAATGTCCTAGTCCCTATAGAGTTCAAATAATATGCAAAATATGAACAATCCATTAAAAATTCATAGTTAATTTTCAAAATCACAGACAAGCACAAACTGAAGAAAAGCAAGAAAAGCAAAGGCATGAAATCACACTTCAGACTCACTCAGGACTGCCAAGGAACACTTCAGAGAGCTCATGGTAACTGAGCTATCTCCTGGCAAAGAAACCCTTGGCAAGGACACCAAGCTAGTGATGACGAGGAAAGAACTGCTTCTATGCCAGCCCAACCTCTCACTTTCTCTGTTTGGTATGTGAATAGGAGTTCAGAGCCATGCTGATGGCTCAGCTGGCGCTACCAAAGCTCTCTTCTCCATCCTGATCTGTCTGCCTACACCACACAACACCAACAATCCAGAACTCCCAAGACTTGTTAAATTTTCTTAAGGCCTCTGGCCTCATGGAGGCCACAAGAAATTCTCACCTCTCTGAACTTTGAGTGGTCATTCCAAAACTAAAGTTATAAAACTAAATTTTATATTCAATTTTACAGAGAAAGGCTCTCATGTTAGAAAGGCACCATTAGAGAACTTAACATTTCCTCTTTTCAGTGATTTAAAAGAAAAAACTGAACAGGACGAGCCTCTACCGGCAAAAGTTTAAGAAAAGTTCTAAGCCTGAAGATCACACTTAATAGAAGACTTAGAAGGGTTTCTTTGAACAGAAAGTATCTAAGAAATTCTGGAGAAAGAGAGATTTGGGAGTAGGGAGAGAGTTGTGACAAATCATTTATTTATTGTAAAGCCACTTGAGTTTGTAAATCCATTAAATACTTCAGGATACTTTTTGAGGGTGCTCAACTTCACTTTTAATCAAATAGCAAAGATTCGGGGTGCCTGGGTGGCTCAGTGGGTTGAGGCCTCTGCCTTTGGCTCAGGTCATGATCCCAGGGTCCTGGGATCGAGCCCCGCATCGGGCTCTTTGCTCTGCTTGGAGCCTGCTTCCTCCTCTCTCTCTGCCTTCCTCTCTGCCTGCTTGTGATCTCTGTCTGTCAAATAAATAAATAAAATCTTTAAAAAAAAAAATAGCAAAGATTCTTATAAAGCGAGTACTCTTATTTTCCACTGATATGACTTCCTTTCTAGTAATAGTCAATTATTAAAGAAACAACAAATTTCCTTTCAGTTCAAAAGATGCACAATGTTCAGAACAACTAGGTAGGATGTGAAGCAAAAGGAGCCAATTATTTTTAAAGCCAAACTTCAAAAAAGTTTAATGATCCAGAAATACCACATTCAGAATCACCCTTCACATTCAGAGTATAACAAGTTTTTAAAACATTGTAAAAATGATACTTAAAAAGAAAATAATATAAAGACCAAACTTCATTATTATCTACAAAAATATCAAGTGTATCTCAATTTTTCTAGTTTGTTATTGTCTTTTAAATCTTCATACAGGTAGAGGAAGTGTCAAGAACTGAAATGGCATCCTGGATGTAAAGGAAAAGCTATCTGTTTTCATATCCTAGCCTTTTATAAAAGGTTATTTTGTGGAAGCTATAAGGATAAGTCCATTCTCCTGCACCCAATTTTGTGAATCAGTTAAATTCTAATTCTTCAACACCTCAAGTGGGTGCCTGGCTCGCCCAGTTGGTTAATCAACTGCCTTCAGCTCAGTTCATGATGCCAGGGTTGTGGGTTCGAGTCCCACTTTGGCTCCCCCCTGCTCTGCAGGGAGTCTGCTTCTCCCTCTCCCTCTGCCTGCCACTCCCCCTGCATGTGCTCTCTCTCTCCATCAAAAAAATAAAATCTTGAAAAAAAACCAAAAAACCCTCAAGAAATGTCTCCCAGAAGGGCTTTTGGCTACCTTATGTAAAGCAGACCCACCAGCTTATTTCCTATTCCATTCTTTATTTCCTTTAAGTCACTTACCATTTTATGGAATTATCTTGCAGACTTACTTGCCAGCTCTGTAGTACTTGTCTTCACCACCCAGAAAGAAGGCACCATTTTGCATAGACCCTTTTGCCTTCATCTGTGTATTCTAACCATAAAGACTGATGCATGGGGAGCACCCAAAAAATATGTTGACTGAATGTTTAATTAAAGAGTAAGACTGAAAGATTACCAAACAAAAGTAGTAATGTGTGTACTTTTTTCTACCTCTTACTTTTGTTTCATTTTTTTTTTTTTTTTAGAGAATTATCTTGGGTTGCTTAATTTAGTATGACCTCAGTTTCTTTGTTTATTTGGATTAATTTAAGACAATGATAAAGAATCATGGTGAAAGCTACAGGAAGGGATCTTATGGTTCATAAAGGTTTCACTAATAATAATTTATTAGGAATCTGGCCTCATCAGATATTTCAAATTTAGCCTAAGTTTTATTTACCAAATCCTAGTGGAGTGACCAGTTTTGCACTTAGCCAAATATACTGTAAATGTCTATATCTAAGAATGCTTGCATCTTTCCCTTCCAAATATACATGCTATAGAATTGGAATTCAAGTAACGAAAGTGTATTTTGATTAAAAAATTTAAAGCAGTGTCTCAAAAACTTTTAATAGATTAATGATCCATTGAGAAGCTGTATAATTCATACATGATTCCTAACAAATCACAGGAATTACTAGTATTTTTTTAAAGTTGAATAATAGATCCTCTTCAGTTTAGAAAACATTTCCTTCATTCTTTCTTTCGTCAGTATGATGGCTGGGAATAGCATCATCTATATTACTTCATGAACATTAACCTTAAAGCCAATTTTATGCAATTTAAAACAATAATTTTTTACCTCATTGAACAAGTACATATATTCTGGTTTCATGTTTGCTGAATAATGTTATCCACAGACAAACAGAGAAGCTATTCCTAACTATTCCTAAAATCAGGATTATTACATTCTTTTTAAAAAATAAATTTGCAGGGGCACCTGGGTGAATCAATCAGTTTAGCATAGTATTCTTAATTTTGGTTCAGGTCAATATCTCAGGGTTGTGAGATAGAGCCATGCCAGTGTCTGTGCTCAGTGGTGTCTGCTTGAGATGGTTTATTTATTTATTTATTTATTTGATAGAGAGAGAGATCACAAGTAGGCAGAGAAGCAGGCAGAGAGAGAGGGGGAAGAGAGAGGGAGAAGCTGAGCAGAGAGCCTGATGTGGGGCTCAGTCTCAGGACCCTGAGATCATGACCTGAGCTGAAGGCAGAGGCTTAAGCCACTGAGCCGCCCAGGTGCCCCTGTCTGCTTGAGATTTTTTTCCTTCTTCCTCCTCCTCTGTCACTCCCCACCCTGTCTCTCACACACACTCTCTAAAAAAGAAAGAAAGAAACAAACACACAAACACTTCAAAACAATTAAATAAATAAATTTGTGGAATCAAAATTTTTTCAATGGCCCTAATAAAATCTTGGCCTATGCATTTTGATAGTGAGATCATATTCATTCATTAAATAATGGTTCATTCTTGTGTCTCCAGTGTCTAGAACAATGCCTAGAAAAAGTATATGACAGAAATGATTTGCATAAGTAAATAAAAGTAACATAAATATCTGTTGTACTAATCATAGTATGATAAGGTTTATGGTTATCTAGAGAAAGAATTTTAAGGTGTTGCCCAACCTTATTTCTTTTCTATCCTGCCAATTCCTTCTTTCCATGGTCTTGAAATGTGTTGTCACTTCATAGTAACTTTAAATCAGTACCTTTCTGTTTGTTCCACAACCTTTGACCTGACCTGTCTCCTCAGGGATACTTCAGCCTCTTAATTTTTATACCTGTCACAATTTCATCTTCCTCCCTTCTACTTAAAGATGTCAGGTTTAATCTTCCTTAGACCACATTTTCTTCTCAAGAGTTATTTTCCAGGTGCGCCTGGGTGGCTCAGTTGGTCAAGCAAGTGCCTTCAGCTCAGGTCATGATCCTGGAGGACCGGGATGGAGTCCTGCATCGGGCTCCCTGCTCAGCAGGGAGTCTACCTCTCCCTCTGACCCCTCTCCCCTCTCATGCTCTCTCTCTCTCTCTCTCAAATAAATAAATAAATAATCTTAAAAAAAAAAAAGTACTGAAAATCTGAAAAGTACACACAATGGGTTCATGGTACAGGAGGCAAAATCTTTGGTCAGGGTTGTAAATCAAGTCAATTTATGAGTTGTAAATCAATTAACTTTTAAATTTAATTTTGTTAGATAATCAATTTATGTACTGTGATTTATTTATTATTTACTCAGAGTTGTAAATCTAACTTCAAAATGGAATTGGAGAAAGAAAAAAGGTGGAAACACAATTAGATAAAGGTTTTCACATAGGACCTCCTATGCACAGGTCTCAGCAGCCCTACCACGGATCTACAAATTCTTTAGAATCAAGAAGCTGATCTTGCCACTAATTTCCATGTGGTAGGTCTTTCAGGTTTTATAGCTTTCTCTTTCCTCCTAACTAGTTTCTTCTTTCTGCTCATGGGAATCCTTATTCTTGAACCATGGTTTTGATGACTAGGACCCTTAAAACAACCTAACTCTGTGCTGGCCAGAAGGGACAAAAGAAGAGTTCTCAAGATTTGTCTATTGAGCTCTTAGGCTCACCAGGCTAAAAGGGCAGCTAGAGATTAAACCATACGCATACTTCCTATCTCTGGAGGGACAGAAGTGAAGAAAAATAAACAGAGGAAGGAAAAGTGAAGGATGGAGGGAGGATAGAAGGAAAGTGACCCAAATCAAGGATGAAAAAAGAGGATCTCACTACAGATTCTACAAATATTAAAAAGATAATAGGGGAATTGCAAAATAATAAGGGGGATATTGTGAACAACTTTGTGCCCATAAATTTGACAACCTAAGTGAGAGAGGGAAATTCCCTAAAAAACAAAGAAAAAAGAAAAAAAATTTTTTAAATTGCACAGCCAATATTAATTAATAAGCTGAATTTGTAAATAAAAACCTGCCCCAAAAGATAACTCTAGATCCAAATGACTTTAATGGTGAATTCTATCAAAGGCTTAAGAGAAAAATAATAGCTATCCTTCACAAACTAATTGTGAAAAATCTTCACAATTTATTTTATTAAGCCAAAATTACCTTGATTCCAAAACCAGGCAAAGATAATAAAAGAAAAGAGAACTGTAGACCAATATCTCTGATGAACATACACACAAAAATTATTTTCAAATATTATCAAATAAAATATAACATTATGTAAAAAAGATAATATATAATAACCAAGAGGTGTTTATCCCAGGAATCCAAGGTTGATTTAATATCTGAAAACCAGTCAACATAATTCACCATTTAATTTAATAACGGGAGAAAAGCATATAATTATTTTAGCATATACAGTGAAAGCATTTAACAAAATTGACCACCATTTCATGATTAAAAGATCACAGAAAACTAGAACTAAAAAGGAATGTCCTTAACCCAATTAAGAGCTCCTATGAAAAACTCTGGCTAACATCAAACTCAGTAATAAAAAGCTAAATGCTCCTAGTTAAGATCAGGGAAAAGGATTTGTGCTTTCACTAATTTATTTAACTTTGTACTTTAAATCCAAACCAATGCAATAAACTAAGAAAAATAATTAAAAGTATAAGAAGTAGAAATATTTTTATTATAGACAACATTATAGTATATGTAGAAAATTGCAAGAAATCCATAAGAAAGCTATGAAAACTAATAACTGAATTCAGGCAGGTTTGCAATAACTACAGTCACTATTAAAAAAACATATGTATTTCAAAAAATATATAAAAAATTTTAAAAAATGTATTTCAATTTTTAGGGATAAAAATATGAAATGAAATTTGGAAAAAGCTACATTCATAAAAGCATAAAAATATATAGGAAAAAACTTTAATGAAAAGAATTGTAAGATTTTACGCTAAAAATCACAAAATACTACTGAAAGAAATTAAACTAGACTGAAATAAATGGGGAGAAATACCATTCCTCTTTAAGCTATTAAAATGCCAATCCTCTCCAAATTAATCTCTAGACTTAATGCAGTCATAATCATAATCCTTACTGGGATTTTTGAAGCAAATTAACAATATAAATTAAACACTTATATCAAAACTTGAATGACTAGAATAACTAAAGCAGTCTTGGAAAAAAGAGAATAAAATTGTATTATTTAGACTATCTGCTTTCAAATTTTAATATAAAGCTGCAATAGCCAGGACAATGAGATAGTGGCATAAGGATACATATATAGGTCAATGAAACACAATAGAAACTTCAGAGACAAACACACTTCAACTGATTTTGGCAAAGTTACTAAGATAATTTAATAGGAAATGACAGTCTTTTCAAGAAAGGGTGATGGAAAAACTGACTATGTGGGGTAAAAATTAGTACTGACCATTACTTCACATCACACACAAGAAAAGTCAGCTCAAGGTAATTGTTCCTAAACATCAGAGCTAAAAGTATTACACCTCTATTTAAAAAATAAGAGAAAAATTTTGTGATATTGGGTGAGTCCCAAAACATAAACTGTAAAAGAAAACAACTGGTAGAAGAGATTCCATCAAGATCAAAAACTTCTGTTCTTTAAAAGATGGTTAATGGGGCACCTGGGTGGCTCAGTGGGTTAAGCCTCTGCCTTCAGCTCAGGTAATGATCTCAGGGTCCCGGGATTGAGCCCCACATCACATTGGGCTCTCTGCTCAGCAGGGAGCCTGCTTTCCCCCCGCACCCCGCCTACCTCTCTGCCTACTTGTGACCTCTCTCTATGTCAAATAAATAAATAAAATCTAAAAAGACAGTTAATAAAATAAAAATCTAGCCACAACTGTAAAAAATTTTGTTCTGCAGTCCACATATCCAACTAAGAGCTTATGTCCAGACTATATAACAAATTCTTACAATTCAGTAACAATTTTTAAAAAATCAAAATTGGACAAAATATTTAAACAGGCACTTCACAAAAGAAAACATATGAATGGCTAATAAGCATATGAAAAGATTCAGAATGATCACCAGTCATTAAGAAAGCATAAATTAAAACCACAATGTGATACTACTACATACCCACCAGAATGGTTAAAATTAAAAAGATTGAAAATAACGAGTATAACAAAAATCTGGAGCAAGTGGAAGTCTCATATATTGCTGGTAGAAATATAAAACAATACAGCCACTTTGGAAAGCTCTATGTCCATATCTTACAAAGTTGAATAAATATTAACCATGCGACCTAGTAATTTTCTCCTGGGTTTTTACTCAAGGAAAACGAAGATGTGTCCACATACAAGCTATATGTAAATGTGATAGAAGTTTAGCTATTATTCATAATAGCTAAAAAGTGGAAGCAATCCAAATGTCTATCAACTTATGGATGGATAAGAAAAGTTTATTATATACAGTCATGACATACTACACACCAATAAAAAAGAATCAAATATGAATACATACAACATTATGGATGAATTTAAAAACATTTGCTAAGTACAATAAGTCAAACCGGGAGACTATGTATGCATAATTTCATTTATATAAGGTTCTAGAAAATGCAAAACTATAAGGACAGAAAGCAGATCTGATTTTGCCTGTGGCTGGGGGTGGTGACAAGTATAACCAGACAGGAGGAAGTTTTTTAAGTTGAGAGAACCACTGTACATCTTAATGTCATGGTGATTTCACAATTGAAGACAATTACAGGAGCTCCTGGTGGCTCAGTGGGTTAAGCCTCTGCCTTCAGCTCCGGTCATGATCTCAGAGTCCTGGGACTGAGCCCCGCATCGGGCTCTCTGCTCAGGGGGGAGTCTGCTCCCCCCCTACCTCTGTCTGCCTCTCTGCCTACTTGTGATCTCTCTCTCTCTGTCAAATAAATAAATAAAATCTTTTTTTTAAAAGAAGACAATTACAAACAAACTGTACACTTAACATCGATGGGTTTTATTATAGGTAAATAAAACAAGAGAGCAAAAAGTCTGTACTAAGGCAAACATCACTATATTGTGTCACAGGTCCTAATCATGGCCTCTCTTCTCCACAAAGAAGTGCCATTTATACATTCCAGAAATAAAAATTCAGGTAACTCCCTCCATTCTCTACACAATTTAAATGGGTCTTACAAAACCCTTCCCAGACCTCACCCACTTATTTTTTTTTCAAAGATTCTGGATCTGAGGACAGTGTCATGGTAATAATTTTCTCAATATGAAATTTTCAATGTTCAGTTCAACTCAATTCTCCAAATATGAATTGAATAGTTACTCTCTGTCAGGGGTTATTATAGGAATAGCTATTTAACAATTAACAAGAAGACAGTCCTGCTTTGGGGGAAATTTAGAGTTTAGTGAAAGACAAAAATAAGAAATTTTAATAAAGAAATGATAAGTGCTATGATCTTGGTAAATATACGGGGCCATAGAAGCCACAATGGAGGTGCTCCAAACCCAGCTTTGCAGTCTGGAAAGCCTTTAGAGCTGATTCATGTTAAGTGAGACCTGAAGGATGAGGAGTCAGCTTAGTGAAGGGAGGGTAGCTGCAAGAGACAGTACACACCGTCCACGGAGGTACAAGTAGGAAATAAAAGGGATATATTCATGGAGTGAAGAGAGTCTCTATTGTGTTATAAAGCACTTAGAATAAAAGGTTTTATACATGGCACATTAGGCTCAATCCAGTGGGAGATGACATTTGACTTCACATTTTTATAGAGATACTATGACTATTTTGATACACCAATTTGTTTTTCATGAATTACCTTGTCTGATTTCTAAGTGATTTTTGTTCTTGAGTGCTGCATGTAGGTGGAATAACATTTCAGTTAAAATTATATACACTTATCTAAAAAACAGAAAGTAGGCAAATGACAATCTTCACAATTTAGTGAACTGAATTTTCAAAGTGGTTTCATGGAAATCAATTTGCTTTACAGACCAATACATTTAGATTCAGAGCAAAAATATTCTCTAACACCACCAGCTGTAATCCATAGTCATGTGGTTTAGAACGATTATAAAAATTATGATAAATAAGTACATTTCAATAAAAGAGATAACATGCTACAAAGGTAATATTTCTCAGGCAGATGAAAAACAAGAGCAAGAAATTTTCCCAAAGCCTACAGAAATGACCTCATCTAGTCCCACAACCATTAGAAGTCCCCAGAACTCTTTTAATTCCACAGTACAATTATTGGCTGTTTTCACAGGAAGCCCAATTGAAATAAAACAAAACAAAAAAGCTCCCTTTAATCTAAATCGTGACTTTTCAAATCTGGGCTAAAATGAGACCAGCTCTTGAGTATAGGATGGAAAGTAAAGTGGAAGTCTCCAAAGTGTTTTTTCCCCAAGATATGCCAACCCAATTCTTCATACATATTAAGATGTTATGTACTGCTCACTACTAGGTTGTACTGTACTCTGAGAAAAGAATTTTTTAGGTTGCCATTTGCTTCTTTTTTAAGAACACTTTTTTTGTTGTTGAGATTTTTTTTAACAGGAAAGAAATTATCACACTGTTCAGTGTTCCAACTCTTCAGTGAATATCAATAAGAAAGTCAATGGCTCAGGAATGTGATTACAAAAAAGAGTTTCATGAGACACTCTTCTTCCCAAACTTCCTTTTCTTAAAATCTATTTAAGAACTGAGAAAGACTTCTTTAATATAAAAACCTACCTTTAGTATCCAGATCTATAAACTTCCTCAATGCAAGCAATTGATTAATGCATTTATATTGTGAACCTATTTTGTGTAGAGTGATAAATAAGCATATAGACATATATTTACTTGGGTCTAGGTATTTACTACCATGAAAATTTTATTTTTTCACTTTTGTTAGGATAGGCTTTTTTCTAAATAGGGAAAAACGACTTTGCAAATTTTTCTACCAAAGGAAAGGACCAATAGGAGTGTTTCACATAATGTACACAGCAATGTAAGCTATTCAATTCTCTAAAGGACTTAGGAGTAAATTTGCTGAAGAAGCCAAATGTTGCCCTAGGTGTGGTAGAGCATGGACTTTGGGGCCCAACAAAATACACTAGATTTGAATTTTCATCCCATTCATAATTAGCCATGTGATCTTAAGCAAGCAACTTAACTATGAATCCTGGCCTTTTTACCCGTAAAATGTGCATCCCTCTTTTCAAGGATCTTATGAAAATTCAATGAGATCACTATGAAGCTCAAAGTAGTTGCTTAGTTAGGTGAGTTTTCTTGGTGACATAGAAAGGATGCATAAAGCTAGCACTTTTCCTCAATAAGACAGAAAAAGGAAATTATAGAATATAAGGTAAGTACATATATATATGCCATAATGAGAAAACTTAGTTTTCTTGTTGTTTACAAAACATGGAAGAAGGGGACAGGAATTGCCTAAAGTGATGCTATCATCTCTTGTTTACATGAAGACAACATGGAATTCCAAGAGAAAAATAAAAGACAGTGATGTGGGGGCGCCTGGGTGGCTCAGTGGGTTAGAGCCGCTGCCTTCGGCTCGGGTCATGATCCCGGAGTCCTGGGATCGAGCCCCGCATCGGACTCTCTGCTCTGCGGACAGCCTGCTTCCTCCTCTCTCTCTCTGCCTCTCTGCCTACTTGTGATCTCTGTCTATCAAATAAATAAATAAAATCTTTAAAAAAAAAAAAAGACAGTGATGTGGACAATGGAGTTCAGGCAATCAGACATAAAGACTCCCTCATAAAGGGGAAGATAAATTCCTCTGCAATTTCTCCTATGTACAACTGGAAATGGACAATCTCTGATAGAAAAAAGTCATTATTTCTGGACATCATTCTGGGGTATTCTTGGAACAACACTTTAAGAGGTAGTTCTTTGTGATTGCCCTTGGATGGCTTCTTCTCCAGCCTCAAAGCTTGTCTATAGCTTCTTAAAAAGGAAACTGAAAGCTTAGACTCTTTAAGAAGCCAAAAGAGGGGTGCCTGGCTGGTTCAGTCAGAAGAGTATGAGACTTTTGCTTTTCAAACACACTAGATCTTTTTCTCAACTCCATTTAATGAAGTTAAGGTACAATTCCATTTTATTTAACTTGCTAAAAGTGTTTTATGAGCTTCCTCAGACTATATATTTAGAAAAGAGCATTATGAATGGAAGTAGGGCTTTTCTTTTATCCTTAAAATGTTTGCTTCCTAAAATGTTATATAATAATAATTCTGTTAATTCAGTATTACTCTTCAGATAACATGAGGTATCAAGAGGTATCATGAGGTAACAAGAGGTAGGATGCTCTACCTCTTTGTACATTTAAAGTTTCAGGAGAAAAGAACCAATTTCCTTATTTTGTCATCAAAAGAACACAGCAAAAGTTAAATTTCATCCATGAGCTTAAAAGAAAATAATATTGGAAGGGTTGTTCTAATACTGCCTTTTCTTTTTTTTTTTTAAAGAAGATTTTATTTATTTTTCAGGGAGAGAAAGAGAGAGCACAAGCAGGGGAGCAGCAGGCAGAGGGAGAAGCAGACTCCCCACTTGGCAAAGAGATGGATGCCAGACTCAATCTCGAGACCCAGGGATCACAACCCGAGCCAAAAGCAGATGCCTAACTGACTAAGCCACCCAGGTCTCCCACAAATTTCCTTTTAAAGGCAAAATATTGGACAATAAATGTGTAAGTTCTATACCCATAGGTTGACGAACTACTAATTAGCATAAATTGTTACAAATTAGTGTTACCCATTTTGAGGCTGAATTCATGAGGCATACATGATTTTGATTAATATACAGCACACTGCTATGCTGCCTGGGACATCTTATTTAAGTTAAAAACTAACCCTGATTTAATAAAATTAATTCAGAATATTGCAAGAGAGCAAAGGTAAAATCAAACATCAGAACTGAATAGCTTATATTTTTCTAATTTTCAGTGATCTATTTCAAAAGAGACTTGGGCCAATTTGCCAAAAGAATGAAGATATAGAACCAGAGTATTTTAACATGAAAATGAAAATGTCAATAATAAAAGTGATCAAGAGGTAGTAATTACATAGGGAAATTTCAATTCTTAATTTGGCTAAAGCTTTGTGAACAAAACATAGCTCTAAGCTTCCAGCTGAGGTAAAGAGGGAGATATTATGCATTACACACAGCTCATTTCACCTCATAAAAGGAGATAGATTCTGTTAGGAACTTGTCACATGGGTTATTATATAAGGACAGCAAAGAGCAAAATAAACAGCCTAATAACTCAAAGGCATGCATCTATTCCCATCACTTTAAAAGAACATCAATAAAGAGCCAACCATAGAATGTTGAGGTTCTGTAGTAGTAATTACACTGCAGGATACTTCAAAATAATTCTATGTGTAGCTTTCTGACAATTTGACACATGCTGAGGATTGAGGATAAAAAATGTAGAGTGGTTATCATTTCTCTGATTGTAATTTTTATTATGGCAACTACTATTTATTGATTATAATACCTGTCATTAATTGACTACTGGGCACCGTGACAGTGTCAGCTGCTTTAAATATGTGACAATTTAATTCTCATAAAATCTATTTTCCTCCATACAGTTGAAGAAAATGAGATTCAGAGGGGTCAAGAGATGTTCTTTGAGTCACAGTAAATAGTGAAATTGGGATATGAACCCCGATGTTTTTCATTTCAAAGACAATTCTTTCAACCCCCACATCATCCTTTCTCCCATTTAGTAACTGCCGTGTTCTAGAAGACGGTGCACAGGGCTGAACATTAACAGACACTTGTTTAAGTGCTCACTTGTTTTATGAGCATTTTTGCTTATGTAGTTTCATTTCACAAAACTACTCCTAGAAGTAGAGAGCACTATTATAGTAATGTCCATTTTACAGATAATCAAACTTGAAGTTACTGAATCCACACATACATACTACTTCCTACTGATCTCATTTAGTTAGAAATGAGGATAAAAAATGAAAACGTTAAATACTGCAAACTCAAAAGGATGCCAATGTTAATTCTAGCAAAGGATAATCCTTTCAGATCATGTTTATGGGATAGTTTATATAGGAATGTTAGAATTTTCTTAGACAAACTCAAAGAATGAAAAGTAAACTTCATTTTTATAAAAATCAGCAATTGTAGGCAATCTTAAGGATACATGAAAGCAATATTCCTGTCTTTACATTTACTCCCACTTGAATGTTCATCCAAAAGATAGTTATGTTGATAGCTTACCACGCTAGCAATCATAACAATTCTTAGATAAATTTGGGCTTTACAAGTTATATTGAAATGTGAAAGCTCTAATTCAACCTCTAATTGACAGAATCATTAGTGTCAAGTTTGCAGATATATTTTTACCCCTTTCTTCAAAAAAGGAACAAGAGGAAAAGAAGGATGGAAGGGAGGAAGGTAGGTAGGGAGGTAGGCAGGCCGATTTAGGACATATGATTGATTTGGACCTACCCTCAAAGAATGAAAGTGTTAATGTTCATACTGGCACAACACTAAAGACTAAAAAGAGTACAAACAAAAGATAAATATATGTTGTGTTTCAGTTTTTTTAATATTTTGCATCTTTAATAAATATCCATTGCACACCTAATAAAGTTTGTGATATATATAATATTTTGCTTATTTCTTATTTGTACTTATTTATCAGAGGTCCTTATAACAGGCTTTTATCACAGAAGTCCTTAGATTCTTTTTTTTTTTTTTTAATTTGACAGAGAGAGAGAGATCACAAGTAGGCAGAGACAGGCGGTGAGGGATACTGGGGGTGGTGAGAAGCAGTCTCCCTGCTGAGCAGAGAGCCCCACGCAGGGCTCGATTCCAGGACCCTGAGATCATGACCTGAGCCGAAGACAGAGGCTTAACCCACTGAGCCACCCAGTTGCCCCTCCTTTGATTCTTTTATACACATAGGGAAGAAAGGCAATGTAAACTTCTATAGAAAATTAGCAGTGTTTTCTAAACAGAATTCTGCCCTATTGTCATTTGTAAGATGGCTAAAATGATTCTTTCACACCTGTTTCATACAGAGAATATAACTTTTTAAAAATTATGGTATAGGGGTGCCTGGGTGGCTCAGTTGGTTAAATGGCTGCCTTTGGCTTGGGTCATGATCCCAAGGTCCTGAGATTGAGCTCCACATCTGGCTCCCTGCTCAGCGGAGAGCCTGCTTCTCTCTCTCCCTCTGCCTGCCACTCTGCATACTAGGGCCCTCTCTCTCTCTCTCTCTGTCAAATAAATAAATAAAATATTTTTAAAAATCATGGTATAAATTATTTTTTCCTTCTCAGTTACAAGGAATTGTCACAATTAAACATTCAGCACCATTATGCTGAATAATAACTAGAAAACAATGAGACCTTTACCAGCTTGACCATCAATAACATTTAAATGTATGACAGCAAAGGCAAAGAAAAGTTTATCAAAACACTAATAACCTTCCACCAAAGAGAACTGAATATCATACCCCCCCCCAACAATGGCAAAAATATACTATTATGTGTGTGGTCAAGCAATACACATTCTATTTAACACATAAGACAGAATGGTACCAGGTGCAGGAAGCTGCACATGGTGATGTAAGTTCACAGCCATGAGCAAAAGCAAAAGACCTATTAGAGATGGCCACTTTCATGTTGGGCTTCCTGAAAAAGAGCCAGTTAGCAGAACCAGAAATATTCATGCCTGCACATATCTCCTAATATAAAAAGATGGTTAACAGGAAGAAGGAGGTCACTTTTTAGGGAAGTATTCATGGAGAGGTAGACTTCCTCTCCTTCCCTGCTACAGCCATCAACGTTGCAGTAACTTGGGGAGACTTTGCTTGTCCTGTCCTTTCCGAAAAATTCAACACCAGAGCATCTGATATCAGGAAAGAAGATGGGGTGAGCAGTTGCTTAAATAGAGAAAGTCATTCCTTCTAACTTTTACACTTAGAGTTGAGGGAAGTATGAAAAGAGTTTTAAATTTAACGTAAGGCTGATAATTTTATATACACAGGATCACATCTTAAAATTAATAAAAATATTAATTTAATCACCAAAGTGAGAAGTTTTGAAATAAAATATTTGAAATATTTTGTGAAGGGGCCACTACCTTATGTGAAAAAGAGGTATTTAATAATATCATCAGATATAATAATAGAACAAAATTTTTTGTTTAGACCTCAAGAAATACATGCCCCTTTATTACTACAACTTTAATAATACATAAATAATAATATTATGGTCTTTCATGTATTTATATATATATATGTATATCTATCCCATATAGACTGTTTCCAATAGAATATCAGATCCATGAAAGCCAAAATTTGTTTGTTTACTACTTTAAAAGGCTTTTTTGGGGGCACCTGGGTGGCTCAGTGAGTTAAGCCTCTGCCTTCAGCTCAGGTCATGATCTCGCTGTCCTGGAACTGAGTCCCGCATCAGGCTCTCTGCTCAGCAGGGAGCCTGCTTCCCCTTCTGCCTCTGCCTGCCTCTCTGTCTACTTGTGATCTCTCACACTCTGCCAAATAAATAAAATCTTAAATAAATAAATAAAAGGGTTTTTTGTGCCTTACTGTTTATATTCTCAGCATCTAGTGAAGGATCTGGCATGTAGTAGGTACTCAGAAAATATCTATTGAATTAAGTTGATAAATAAGTATAACCACTATTTATCAAATGGTCAGTAACTGTCAAAATAGTGTTTTTAGTGCTTGCCATACACTGTTTTATTTATTGCTTGTAAATACCACTGTTATCATTAGCCTTGCTTAATAGATGAGGAAACTAAGACCAGGGATATACTATCTTTTCTTGATCACTCAGCTCTACCAACAGGTAGCATGTTTCACACCTAGGTCCATCTGATCCTAAAGTCAATCCTCTAACCCACCAAATGGATGCCTCCTACCAGTAGTATGAGACTTTTTCATTCTGATCCAGCCTCACTTATCAGAGCACACACTGGGGCCATGTGCTACCTGTTCTGCAGGGGCAAGATCTAAAACAATAGAGAAGGAATTGGACTAATCAATGTGAGTGCTTTTCTGTGACTTCTCCCACATACATCTCCTGCATTCCAGGATCCCCCTCAGTCAACTAGCTATTCCCACAATCTGTGATGCTTGCTTTGAATCAGGCCCTTCAGAAGGATGAAAATTTCCATACCATAAATTCCTGTGTTTCTCCATAACGATCAAATCAGCTTTTAAACACTTTAAGTTAGTGGAAATACCTTTCTTTTTCTATAGTTAGAATGAAATATTTTCAGCATTAGGAAGGTGTTTTTCTTTCTTTTTTTGCCTAGTCAGCATTTAGAAGCTTTCTTTTTTATCTAGTTCATTTAGATTTGAGAGTTAAATATTAGAACTATCAAAACAAAATGGACTCCATCAGGATCCTAGTGAGCTCTTCATGAATGGAGGTATTGAAGCAAAATATGACAGAGATGCTCAATTTGGCATTCCTATCTCAGCTACAGAACTGGAAACATAGGATCCTTCTATCCTGAGGACCCTTAAAATCTAAGAAATAGTCTCTGTGTTTTGCTTGCCTTTACTATCCATTCACAGGAAAAGTGGAATTTACAGTCACTACATTTTCTTATTAACACTCTAAACCTTTAACTACAACTTACAGTCTGACAAAACCAACAAATTAAGTACAAAATAAAGTCACTCTTCTAATAACTGCAGATAGCTAAAAGTATGGATTTAAAGAACAAATCTTAGACTTTATAAATTTATATAACTTTAGGTCATTATCTGCTCTTTAGACTGCTGTAGTATCAAACAATAGATCAGTATTGAGGAGAGATTTTAGTTCCAAAGAACATGATCTCAAGTTTACCAATCTAATCTAAGTGTAAGAAAAAATGAGTATAAATAGAGGGTTTTTAAGTTACCATTTTCATTTGTTGAAAAAAAGAAAACTCAAATGTTTCATCAAAATGTCTCATCAAATCCAAAATTAGGAACTTCTGGCAATGGAGGAATAAAAAAATTAAAAATATTCTTCACATGGTGCCACCACTGTGGAAAACAGTATGGAGTTTCCTCAAAAAGTTAAAAATAGAACTACCCTCCAACCCAGCAATCACAGTACTGGGTATTTACCCAAAAAACTACAAAAACACTAACTCAAAGGGATATATGCATCCTTATGTTTATAGTAGCATTATTTACAACATTCAAGATATTGAAGCAGCCCAAGTCTCCATCAGCTGATGAATAAAGAAGAGGTGAGATACATATACATGAATATTATCATATATATGAATATTACTCAGCCATAAAAAGGAATGAAATCTCACCGTTTACAACAAAATGAATGGAGCTAGAGTATAGGGTTAAGAGAAATAAAACAGAAGACAAATATCATATGACTTCACTTAAATGTGGAATTTAAGAAACAGAATCAAACAGCAAAAGGAAAAAAAAGAGAGAGAGAGAGAGTCAAACCAAAAAACAAACTCTTAACTATAGAGAACAAATTGATGGTTACCAGAGGGGGGGTGGATTAATAATTAATAATTAATAATTAATGGATAGATGTAATTACACTAGAAATCATTAAAAGTATTTTAAAAACTATTTTTAAAAGTATTAAAAGTAAATGCATAGCTTTCAATCCCTATATTGGAAAAAAAGAAAGATTTCAAGTGAATAGTCCAAACTTCCACTTTAACAGCCTACAAAAGAAAAAGCAACCTAAATCCTAAGCAAGGAAAGGAAAAAAATAGAAAAGATCCAGAAGTCAGTGATATAGATAACATAAAACAATAGAGAACGTCAATGAAATTAAAAATTCACTCTTTGAAAAGATAACAATAAAATAATAAAGGCATGAACATCACTGTCAACACTTCAGAAATTAAAAGACTATAGAGGAATATTTTTAACAACTCTATGCCAAAAAATTAGACAACATAGTAGATAAAATGGGCAAATTCATAGGAAGATATTAATAACAAAAACTGACTAATGAAGAAATAAAAATTCTGAATAGATCTATAGCAAGTAAAGAAATTACATGAGTAATTAAAAATCTTCCCATAAAGAAAAACTCAGGCCTGGCTGGCTTGCCTGGTAAATTCTGTAATTTTTTTTGGTAAAAAGAAATAATACCAAATCTACACAAACTCTTTCATCAAATAGAGGCCAGAGAAACCCTTCCCAATTCATTTCATAAAGTCAAACTCAGGCAAACCATCACAAGAAAAGAAAATTACAGAACAATATCCTTCATGAACATTTATTAAAAAATAAAAAACCTTAACAAAATAGCAGCAAACTAAATCAAATAATATATAAAAGGATTATACATAATGCCCAAGTTGGGCTTATCCTAGGAATGCAAGTTTGGTTTAAAATATGGAAATTAATTAATATAGTATATCAGAATAAAATAAAACAAAATAAAATAAAACAAAAGCTTATCATCATTCACAATAGATGTAGAAAAATTTTCACAAAATCTAATATATACTGATGACTAAAAAAATTCAACAAAGAATAAAAAGGAACTTTATTAACTTAAAGGTCATCTAAGAAAAACAGTGAAGGCTCTCTACTTAAAATAGAACTAGGCAAGGACATCTGCATATCATTCCTATTCATCATCATAATGGAGGATCTAGCAAGTATAGGCATATAAATCAGAAAGGAAGTAAAACTGCCTTTATGGACAGCCTACTCACGTATGTATAAAATTCTAAAAATATTTGTAAGAGAAAAACCTGCCAGAAGTAATAAGTTTAGCCAGTTTGGGGGATATATGATCAATACAAAAAATTCTATTGTACTTATTTTTTTAAGCTTTATTTATTTTCATTATAGTTTTCCATTTCTAATTGTTCTACCTTTTATATTATAAATTCTTTTTTTCCCAGTTGTATTGATATATAACTGACATACTGTGTAAGTTTAAGGTGTACAGTATAATGACTTGACCTACATGTATTGTGAAATGATTACATCATAAATTTAGCTGGCATTCAATTGTATTTCTTTATAATAGCAACTAACAATTTGAAATAAAATATGAAGTAACTTCTATTCAAAATATCATCAAAAAGAACAAAATATGCAGGAATAAATTTAATAAAAAGAGTATAAGACTTATTCAATGATAATTATAAAAATACTACTAAGGGAAATTAAAGAAGATAAAAATTAATGGACTTTCCATGCTCATAGGCTAATGACTTGGTATTTATTGTTAACACGGTAGTTCCTTGGATAGACCTATAGATTCAATAATATGCCTATCAAAATCCCACCAGGCTTCTTTGGTCACAATTAGAAAGCTATTTCTAAAATTGATATTGAATTACAAAGAATATAGAATAACCAAAATAATTGTTTTTTAAAAAGGTCAAAGTTGGAAGATTTATACTATGTGATTTAGAACTTACTCTAAAGCTACAGTAATCAAGATAGTTAGTATTCATATAAATTGACATAAAGAGAACAGAACTGAAAGGCCAGAAATAAATTCTTACATTTTTATCAACTTATTTGTTTACATATTTATTAAAGATTTTATTTATTTGATAGAGAGAGAGAGATCACAAGCAGGCAGACAGGCAGGCAGAGAGAGAGGGGGAAGCCAGCTCCCTGCTGAGCAAAGAGCCTGATGCAAGGCTCAATCCCTGGACCCTGAGATCATGACCTGAGCCGAAGGCAGATGCTTAAACCACTGAGCCACCCAGTTGCCCCCCCCCAATTTATTTTTAATAAAGGTACCAGTTGGAAACAGATGGGATTTTCACTAAATGTTGCCAGGTCATTTGGTTATCCATATGCCAAAACATGAACTTAGACCCTTATTTCAACCCACATACAGAAATTTACTTAAATAGGATGATAGACCTAAATGTGAAGATTAAAACTACAAAAACTTCTAGTAGAAAATGAGAATATCCTATGATGTTATATCAGGTAAATATTTCTTAGATATGACACTAAGATGATAAATTTGACTTCCATAAAATTAGAAACCTGCTCTTCAAAAGACACCATTAAGAAAATGAAAGATAGGGGCACCTGGGTGGCTCAGTGGGTTAAAGCCTCTGCCTTTGGCTCAGGTCATGATCCCAGGGTGTTGGGATCCAGCCCCGCATCAGGCTCTCTGCTCTGTGGGGAGCCTGCTTTCTCCTCTCTCTCTGCCTGCCTTTCCGCCTACTTGTGATCTCTGTCTGTCAAATAAATAAATAAAATCTTAAAAAAAAAAAAGAAAAGAAAATGAAAGATAAGCACCAAACGGAGAAAAGAAATATTTGTGGGTCATATATCAGGTAAAAGACTTATAACCAGAATATATAAAGAACTCTTAAAATTCAAAATAAGAATTTAAACAAACCATTTTAAAAATAGGAAAAAGACTTGAATAGTCATTCTATCAAAGAAGTTACACAAATGACTAATAAGCACATGAAAAGGTATTCACCATCACCAGTCATTAGAGAAATGCAAATTAATACCACAATGAGATACAATTACACTCCCACCAGAATGATTCTAATCAAAAAGACTGCCATACCAAGTGCTAGTGAAAATGTAGAGAAGTTGTAATTCTTACACACTGCTGGTGGGAATGTAAAATCATATAGCCACTTTGGAAGTTTAGCAGCTTATTAAAGAATTAAACATAGACTTAACATTAGATCTAATAGTTGCAAAAGAAGCAAAACCATACACATGTCCACACAAAGTCTTTTACATGGTTGTTACAGCAGCATTACTTGTAGTAACCAAACCAGTCCATCAACTAGTAAATGAATAAACAAAATGTGGCATATCCATAACATCAGATGCTATTCAGCAATAAAAAGGAATGACCTTTTGATATCCTCTACAAAAATATTAAAGACTACATACTGCATGATTCCATTTACATGGCATTTCAAAAAAAAAAAAGGGTAAATCTATAGAGAGAAAACAAATCAACCTTTGCCTGGGGCTGGGAGTGAGTGGGAGTGGAGAGTGACTCCAAACTGAACCAAGGAAATTTTTTGAAGCAATGGAAATGTTTTAGAACTGGATCATGGAGAGGGCTGCATAACCCTATAAACTTGCTTCAGAAATCATTAAACTGTATCGTTAAAATGGATGAATTTATGATATGTAAATTATACCTAAATAAGGCTATTCAAAGCTGTCATAATTAAACCAAAAAATGTATTTGAAGCTGGCTTCGTAAGAAAGTTTCTAACAAAAAGATTCTGTATCAGAAAGGCTTGTGAATAATATGCTCAAAGGGGTTTCCCTAAATTAATGTCAGAAAAAATATTTTTTCAATTCACATGTCAAGATCTGAATATACCATGATTTATATTTATCATTTTTCATAAGTAAATCTTATCAGATAGGCTTATAGTATTGAGCAAATAAAGTAGAAGTTAAATAGAACACACATAATTTTGGATTTAAGTAATGTATGTACTTTGTTATTATCAACCTTTATTTTTTTTCTGCAAATTGCTAAAAAGCCAGTTCCATCACATTTATTGGTTTTAGTAAATCAGAAAGTTATAACTAAGGTGCAATTTACCATTCACAATCTGTCAGTATCAAAATATGATGAACCTTATGGTTCAGTTATAATGACTACAGCACTGGAGTACATCTCCATCTTTTCCTATGTCAAAACTTAATCTACCAAAATTTAATCCACTACAGTGGTTTCTTCACAACTGCATCTTTTTGGATATGCAAACTCAAGAGAAAAACAACTGATCACAAATAAGCCAGATTATGATATCTAAGAGGCAATGCATGAAAAAGAAATAATATAATAGGGGTCCAAATAACCATCTTATTTGGCAGATTAGATATTCCAAAAGGTGTTTTGTTTTTTGCTTTGTTTCCACTTAGATATTGTACTGTGGTAATCCATATAATTTATATATTAACTTTATGCTATTAAATAAAATACCGATAAATCCATGTCTACTGTAACACGTCAAATCAAGTCTGAAAATTATCAATACATAAGATGTGAATATGAAAGGTAGAGTATATAAGTAATCAATAACATCTAATTATATTTTTCTCGCTAAATTACCAAAAATTTAAAATAATATGCAATGCTTGTAAGTGTGCAATGAAACTAGCCCTCAGAGAAATCATATAATACACAATTTGATATGATTCAACAACTTGAATGTATAAATGTTATTCATTCATCCAGTCAACAAAATATGGTAGATATCAACAAGGTTGCCAGCATGATCTGGGCCCTGGGAAAGAACATGATTAAAATAAAAATAAAAGTGTCTATTTTCATGAATTTTGTATTCTAATGGGGGGTAGACAATCAAGCAAATAAATAATATGTTTAATGGTAAGTGTTATAAATAAAACTAAAATACAGCAAAATGTTAGATGGTGATAATAGGGGTACTGTTGTAAGAAAGCCTGTCTGAGAAGGTAACATTTGAGTAGAGCCCTAAAGGAAGTGAGAGAGTATACCATGTGTGTGCCTGCACCTAGAGTGTACCAATTAGAACAAAGGACAGATATGAAGGACCTAAGGTCTGAGCATGCTTCAAGTTTAGGAGATGCAAGGAAGCCAGTCTAGATGGAGCTGGATGAGAAAAGAAAAAAAATAGTAGGACATGAAGTTAAAGATAGAGGAGGAGGCAAATCATAAAGGATAAGGACTTTTGATTTCACTCTGAGATAAAGAGCCAATGAAAGTTCTTAAACAGAGAAGTGACATGACCTGGCTTCCCTTTCTAAAGGAAGACTACAACACCGTGAAGAATGGGAGAGGTGCATTACTGGCAGCAAAGAGACAGTGAGAGTATTCCTGGGGCAAGACGACAGTGGCTCAGTCTAGGGAGCTTTAATTAGAGGTGGTGAGTGATGGTTGCACTTGAGATACTATTTTGAGGTTAGATGCTACAGGATTGTCTCATGAATCAGATGTGGTTGTGAGCAAAAAAAAGTCAAGGATGACTCTAAAGCTTCTAGCCTGAGAAAATGACAGCATAGATTTGCCATTGACTTGGATTATTAAGTCTATAGGAAGAGACAGTTTTATAGAGAGATACAAGTAGGGAACCAAATTTGCTTTTGGAAATGTTAAGTTTGAAAAACAAGAGATATTGGATAGAATATGGATTATAAAGTCTGATGAGGTCAAGTTTGGGGACATACATTTGGCATTAATTGGTAATAGAGTATTCTACCATGACACTAGATTTTATCAATGGAATGCAAACACAGAGAACACAACTAACCTAAGAACAGAATCCCAGGGTACTCCAAAATTCAACTGTTGGAAAATAAGGAGAAATCAGCAAAGAAAACTGAGAAGTAGTCAGTGAAGTAGACAAAGTATCAAGAGTGTTTTTCTGGGAGCAGTGAGGAAAGTGTCTCAAATAGGAACGTTCAACCAAATAGTAATGTATGCTAATGGATGAAGAGATCCCAAGACTGAGAAGTGAACAGTTGATCTGGTGGTAGAGAGGCCACTGATGATTTTTAACAAGAGCAGTTTCATTGGAAAAGGGAGATAGAAAAATTATTATTGGATCCAAGAACAAATGGAAGGAGAGCAAGTAGAAACAATATGTGTAGACAACTCTTTTGAGGAGTTTTACTGTAAGGGGAAATTTGACTTACATGGAAGATGACAATAGTCAAAAATTTTTAAATTTTTCTAACTTGGAAATATTATGATATGCTTATATGCTGATCAGAATTATACAGTAGAAACAAGTCAAATGCAGGCTAGAGCAGGCATAATTGTAGGAGTGATATCCTTCCGTGGCACACTGTAGTACACAAGTGGGAAGGTGGCCTTAGGAGCAATGACCATTCATTCACTGTAGCAGAGGGGAAGGAAAAGTATGGGTTTGGAGAAACCTGTGGGGCTGAAAGGTAGATGGGGATGGGTTTTGTTAGTGCTCCCTCTGCTCAGTGAAGTAGGAAGCAAAGGGAAAGGAAGCATCTGAGGCTTAAGGAGACAGGAGAAGGCCTAGAATAGTCATTCATGGTTATAGGGAATGCAGTGGGTTTGTGGAAAATAGGGTGCAACTGAGGTTCCTAGTCATGCATGTGGAAAGAACCAAAAGTCCCTTCAATGGATGCATGGATAAAGAATATGTGGTCTATATATGCTATGGAGTATTATGCCTCCATCAGAAGGGACTGGAAGAGATTATGCTGAGTGAAATAAGTCAAGCAAAGACTCAATTATCATATGGTTTGCTTATTTGTGGAGCATAAGTAATAACACGGAGGACATGGGGAGATGGGAGATGAACCATGAGAGACTGTGGACTCTGAGAAACTAACTGAGGATTTTGGAGGGGGGGTAAGAGGTTGCATGAGCCTGGTGGTGGGTATCGTGGAGGGCAAGTATTGCATGGAGCACTGGGTGTGGTGCATAAACAATGAATTCTGGAACGCTGAAAAGAAATTTAAAAAATAAATTAAAATTAAAAAAAAATAAAGTAAGAGCAGTCAGTAGTGAAGGCAATAAGAAGCATGTGGTTTTCTTCAGACACATTCAGCTGCATGAGTACAGCCATGAAATGATCTGAGAGCATTCTTTAACCAGGAGTAGGATTTTCCTGGAAGTATATACAAGGGAGTTCATAAGCATATAAGCAAGAGGTATAGTAATAGACCATTGTATCTGAAGCTTGTTGGGGGATTATGAGCACCTGAGGGGAACAAAGGGAAATGAGACGTGTAAAGGGATAATATATTGGAGGTCCCAGTAAGTTGGAAAAAGTCCTGGAGGTGAGCTGCTAGAAGGAGTAGATTCTAAAATAAAAACAAAGTGACTAGAAAGTTGGTCACTCAAAATTAATAAAATGTAATCAACAAACAAAGAAGTCAGACACGAAGTTGTATGCACACAATGATTATGGGTGTGGGCATAATGATTATGGTTCGGGCATATATACACATATACATATTTATGTGCTTATATATGTAAATATGTAACATACACTCAAATTTATAAATATATCTTATTATTTATGTAATTATTTGTGTGTAACTCTCTCATTAGCTTTTAGGTGTCCCACTTCTTAAGGTTTACAACTGTTCTTTTTATCCACCTAAAAAAGCAAGTTATCAAGCTCTACATATGGTGGAATTTCAATACATTTCATTGAGTGAGTGACTTTGTTAGTGAATGGATGGAGGAATAATAAATGGATAAATGAAGATCTGGGTCTACTCTTTGACTTTCATATGTAAACCTCACATAAAATTTCTAATTGCAAGATTCTATCAAAGTTCCTAGAATTCTGAGTTTAACTGTCTAATCTATTAATGTAAATGGTTTAAGGTTACAAAACCATCACATAGATTAGAAACTTTGTCTATATGATTGTAAAATTAACCATGGATCAAGAGAAAACTATTTACCTTGTGAATTAGTTTCACTTAAGGAAAATCAATTTTCCTATCCTTTTGTGAGCTACAAACTCTAGTTTATTGTTATACTTCAAAGCAGTATTTTTTTAAGATTTTTTTAATAAGATTTTATTTATTTATTTGACAGACAAAGATCACAAGTAGGCAGAGAGGCAGGCAGAGAAAGAGAGAGGGGGAGAGGCAGGTTCCCTGCCGAGCAGAGAGCCCGATGCGGGGCTCGATCCCAGGACCCTGAGATCATGACCTGAGCCGAAGGCAGAGGATTAACCCACTGAGCCACCCAGGTGCCCCTCTTCAAAACAATGTTAAATGGATTTTATTTTTTATGTGGTACAACATTTTTAAATGAAGCCTGATCCTCAAAGAGATTTTGTGACAAGAGATATCCACATGCCAAAAAGTAATTAGTGCTGCCTCTGTTACTCACAAACTTAACTGTGTGGGAATTACACATACAATTTCCAGGTTCAGAATGAATGTCAGACAGTGCAATGCCCATGTATTCTATTAGGGTGAAAGCAAGTGGACAGAGGACCATCAGGCTTTGCAACCACACTTATTTTATTGTGTAAAACATCCACTCTGTGCTAACCTCATCCTCATCATGCAGCAGCTACAAGAGCCCCTTACAACAGAACACTACCAGGAACTCAGAGAACAATTAGTCAAAGTATTCCTTTACCATATATTACAAAAATTCTCCCTTAACTTATACAAACTTTCAATCACCCAGAGAATTTTCTGGACTGTTTTTCAGTGCTTTTTTTTTTTTTTTAAGATCTTATTTATTTATTTGAGAGGGAGAGAGAGAGCATAAGCAGAGATAGGGACAGAGGAAGAGGGAGAAGCAGGTTCCCCACTGAGCAGGGAGCCGGATTCGGGGCTCGATCCCAGGACCCTGGGATCATGACCTGAGCCAAAGGCAGATGCTTAACCAACTGAGGCACCCAGGAACCCTTTGCAATACCTTTGTTACCAGTATGTGAGCAAAATTCCAAATTACAGATGATGGCACTTTAGTAGTTATGTAATCAGAGAATGATAATGTTCCTTAATTTGGTGATTTTGTTAAATTCTTGAGAAATGTACATGTAAAAAAATCAATTGCAGTGGGCTTGAGAGGAGCATACAAAATCATTTACTGAGTCATCAACATGTCATGTATTATCATTTGAAGAAAGTTTAATGGTCTTTATGGGGCTATTTCCTAAGCCAAGGTAACCTTCTAACATCTACATGTCTAAAAGCATTAGCACCATCAGTTTCGTTAACTCATCTAAATATGTACTAAGGGCATCGCAAGGTCATTTAGATTCTACAATGAAAACAAATGAAAAGACAAAACAGAATGCAGACTATAGTAAAAGTTTTATATTTTTTATTACTTAGTAATACTGATCATGCTTTCTCTACCCAGTGCTCACCCATACTAGTATCCCACCCCCAACCATCTTTCTCTATCCCAGAGGCTGCAAATAGAGAACACACGGTTTTGGCTTACAGACACCTGTCTTGTTTAAGGAACATATTACAGTCAAGGAGTCTCTTATTTTTCTCCCCTCATGTTCTTCTATACCCACCCTCTGGATTTCTTTGTTTCTACTACCAGATGAAATCCAAGTAGAGTTTCTGGTCCCTTTTGGTCCTGAGTTTCATTTCAGAAGTCAAAATGCCAACATGCAATGTAATAATTAGCACTCCATATTCTTTCAAAATGAAGCATTTTCTAGCCTTGCCCTTCCAACCCCAACTCAGACCTGCTTCAGGTTAGAGTTTCCTTCCTTCCCAGCTCTGTAATTTATGAGGCCAAAGAAGAAAAGGAATTAGGGGGAAGGTGCAGTTTTATATAGTTTTATACAGATACAATTGCTCTCCTATGTTGGTTTTTTCTAGGTGTTGACTTTTTCTCCAGTGGGATCCACATAAACATAGAATTTTTGAAGATCTTCTCTCTGTGGTCCTCAAACTACAATTCCTAAGGCAGGTCATGCTAGTCCTCTACCTGACCAAGGATTTCCTTCCTCATCCCTAGCTTCACTGGTCCATCCTTCATGTTTTCTCTGTTTGGGCTGCTCTATATTTCCAGGTAATATCTTAGGCAGGATCTCCTTTGGGATGAACCAGGCTGACTTTTTTCTAATGGCTCACTTGGCCCGCAGGAAGACAGACTCCTCCTTACCCTGATGTTGCTGGCAAAGCCCAGTGGACACTCTTCCTTGCTGACACACAAGGGAGCTCCAGCCAGTCTCTCACATCTACATTCTACCTTGGAGGTGATGAGAAGAGCAGAACATTGACAGCTCTCCCTCCAAATAAGTCCTGAAATCCTCCCTTTCAATATCTCATTCAATATGGATTAAAGGATGATTGTTTCTAATGCCAGATATTTCATTTTTGCACTGTTTTCCTGTATGGATGGTCCAGCATGTAATATGACTTTGGCTGGCACCTTTTACATTGCCCTTGGCCTTCTGGGTGGAACAGGGGTGTGCCTTGGTCTCAACAGTGTTGACCCACTGATTTTTAAAGCTTGGTTTATTTGTTAATATTTTAAAGTAAAAAAACTATAAATAAAAATATGGATTTTGGGGTGCCTGGGTGGCTCAGTGAGTTAAGCCTCTGTCTTCGGCTCAGGTCGTGATCCCGGGATCCTGGGATTGAGCCCCGCATGGGGCTCTCTGCTCAGCGGGGAGCCTGCTTCCTCCTTTCTCTCTGCTGGCCTCTCTGCCTACTCATGATCTGTCAAATAAATTAATAAAATCTTTAAAAAAAATATGGATTTTGACTTTCCTCTGAAATCAGACCTGACCATGTATGCTGATAACCCAACAAAGAAAAAAAAGCTGAACTAAGAGGCTACATGTATACTCTGTGCTACCATAATCCCCATCCAATCCACCACCATCAGTCATGGCCTCTGATGGAATTTGAGTCTGAGACACCTGTACTACCCTTCTCCCCACCCAAGTCCTACCCTTCATCAAGGTTCATTCCATATTTCCTCATGAGGTATCTTAGTATAAAAGGAAAAACACTATATTTAAATCCCACTCTAGAGTCCAATGACAGCATAATTTGGTAGAGTTATCTAACCTTCCTGTGTGTCTATTACTACTCTCTAAAGTGAGGATGACAATATTAACTTACTAGGTTTATATGGAAATTTAAGGAGATAACAAATACAGAGTTCTTGACAAACAAAAGATGTAAGTATTTTTCTCACCCATAAAGAAAAATACATATATTTCATATTTTATTGTTACCATCAATAATAGAAGTTAGCTTTATCTACCCAGTTAAAGGAAAGACTGTCTTTTTATTTCTTTATCCCTCAAGCAGTCTTGTATGACGTTAAGCATATAATATAGGTCCATATGCTCTGTGCAATGGGAATCGAAATATTATTCTATATATTTAGATACTGTCAAATACTGTTGAGTCCTCTAAAGCACATTTCTTTTCTTGACTCAGAAGTGAAGACAATTCAGTCGCAAGACTCTAAACACCAAATATTGATTCATGAGAAAGGTAAAAGAACTATACTGGGAGAATGGGGGAGGGTAACGCAAAAGGGCCATGGTTAGAGCTTGGTCTAAGTGCTGTTTTCAGCCACTGCTATAGGAAGGCAGTAGATATGCTTCAAATAGATAAATCAAGAAACAACTACACAAAAGCATTATTTTGAAATACAGATAATTTATAGGAAGAAAGAATTAAAAGATGAAAGTTGATGTCTCATGAAGCAGACCTAGGTAGTGCCAAGGAGTAGGGGAGGGGAGAACTGTTGTCATTGTCTTATGGTCCTGTTTTATTACTTTAATAAAAATAAAAATTGATTTTTAAAAGTAAAAGTGTTATGCGATGTATAGGATTAGTACTGCAGAAGCCAAGTTTATATTTCTTTAAAGACTCAGTCAAAGAGTTAAAGTTAAAGACTGGCAGTTTCAGACAGTCAAGTAAATCTTTGATGGCAGGATAAACAGGAGTCATGCAGTCTCAGATCATATTCTGCCCAATTCTCAAAGGGAGGGGAATCAAGAGAGAGCTCTAGGAATTAAGAAGGAAATTCAATTTACTACCAATAAAAAGCACAGCATTACCTTGGGAACATCCGACCAAGGACCTAAAGATGCAAAGATTATTCGGGGTAAGCAACCTATACCAAATCTTAAATGAGATCAACCATGCAATGCTAAATAAGAAATTCAACAAACAATTCATAAGAGTTGGTTTTAAATAGTCACATAACCCATATATAACTATCCTCAAATTAGTTTATTACACAAAAACAAAAGGTTCAATTTCCTGAAAAAGTAGATGTAATATCTATCTACCAGTGACATTTACATTGAAGTTCTATAATTCTTTAAAATTATGACCCACAAAATTCTATGTATAATGACACTGTGATAAAAATCAAAGGAAACAATGACTTTTACTTCTCTTTATGTCTGATCAGCACAATATTATACGTAGTTACCGAATGGCAGTTGCACTTATGCCAAAGTGCATAACTAAGTATCATTAGTGTGTGTGTGTGTGTGTGTGTGTGTGTGTGTGTGTGTGTAGTGTGAGACAGTTTTACAAAATTTCAACCAAGTCAAAGTTCCCTCCTGGCATTAAATTCATTGTCAAAGAAAGGGATAATTGCTTGCTTGGTGTGTGCAGACTCACAAGATGGTTTGGCTCTCAGGAAGGAAGTTAAAGTCTGAATTATTTAGGTCAACTCAAACTACTATTAATGCAAATGGAGGAACAACTCTTATGTAGTAAAATACTTTCCATATCCTTGTGGCTAAAGCCATATTTCACAGCAGTCCCTGTTATACACTTGGCCTGTTGCTACTGATGAAATGCACTGAAATTTGCCATAAATACTATGAACAGTAAAACTTTACTCACTGATGAAAGGTGAAGGGAAAGCCCTATTATGGGTTCTCATGACACCTTGTAAGGGTCAAGTGTAAAAGGTGACTGAATTTCCTTAACCAAACACAGTGTCATTATTTTCTGAAGCCCGTTTTTATTATTGAATGGGCAATATTTAAAAGGCTGTTGTTAAGGAAAAGCACCCTAAAATTAGACCTGCCCACCTTGTTTTCTTTGTAGGAAAGGCCACACTCCTAATAGCCACTTCCGTTTTGAAGAGAAAGCCTAGCAATGAAAGGTAATGAAAGTAATGAAAGGTGATTTCACAGGGGGGTTTCTATAAACAAGAGGAGAATAAAATTACCTACCATTTACTGTTTTCACAAATTATCTTTCTTTTATAACTGTCTACACATAATATATGTCTATTTATCATTCTGTGCCTTTGAGAAGAACAAAAGGTCACTGACCCCAGTATCTAATTCCAGAAATTCATTATCTCCTTCTCTACCTCTAAGCTGTTGACTTTCTCCACTTTTTCGCTGTCCATTATTCCCTCATATTCTCACCTCTCCCCTTACCTTAAACCTTAAAGAAGCCCTCAGCCCTTCTTCATCCATGGCACTAGTATTTTCTGGCAATATATGAACTCTGCAAACCCAGCTCTGCATCTGCTCTGAGTCTGCGTTCAGCTGAACTGAATGTAACAGGGGAAGAAAAAGCATATAGGGATGCAAACCAATCACACTTGAAATATGTGATCGAGGTGGAAGCTCAGCACTGCCCACCAGCTCCGCTGCATTTCCTTAGTCACACTCCTTGTGGAGCTGACTGTTTCACACCTTCTCCTCAAATCTCCGCTCCCTCTCTCCCCTCTTCACTCTCTACAAATAGCCTCTCATTTCACTGAGAAAATAAAAGTAACCAGAGGGGACCATCACCAAGTTTTCACCTGCCTACTTGCAAATGTTCCCAAATAGTCTGCTTCCCTCCTGTTACCGTGGATGAGCGTCCTGCTCCAAGATCCAGTCTCTGCACTTAAGCAGCCCTTACCTCTCACCTGTTTAAGGGGATGGAGATCTTCCTTCCCCTCTCTCTCTCTCTCTCTGCAGTGTTTTTTTTCCCTCCCTACAGAATCATTTGTATCATCATTCCCATCAGAATTCTCCAATAATATCCCCACATTTAACAAACTGCTTTACACTCAAAGTGTAAAGGAGCTGTCACCATATCTCTATGATCTCCTTTATAGAAAATTATTTAAAGAGTTAGCTGTACATACTGCTCCCACTTCTTCACTTCCAGTCTTCTCTTCTACCCACTCCTATGAGGATTTTTGTCTCACTACTTCTGTGGGACTATTTTGCCAAGATTACTACAGACCTCCATAATGCAAAAGCCAATGGTCAATGCACGGTCCATGTACATGACATATCCATAACACTTGATACTTGATATTTGAGGTTCTTGAAAAGTGGTCATCTTTGGCTTCCAGAAGGCCACAGCATGCTGGCCACTCCTCCTCCTTCTTCCCTGACTTCTCCTCCCAAGTTCTAAATGTTGGGGTACCTGAGGGCTCAGCCCTGAGTCTCTTCTCATTTATACCCTTGTTAACTCCCTAGATGATCTCATCTAGTTCCATGATTTTAAATATATTTGTATATTGATGACTCACAAATTTGTATTTGCTGCCTTGACCTCCCATCAGTCCAGCTGTCTCTTTATTTGTAAGGCCACTTGAATGTCCAATAAGCTTCTCAAAATTCATGGATCCAAAAGAGCGTTTTGTTTTTACCACCATCCTCTCCATTTCAGGAAACAGTAAAAGTTAATAATCCCTTATCCACAGCTATGAAAATCTAAAAGCTCTAAACAGCAAACATCTTCATTTTGCAGTAAAGTCTGATCTGACCCGAACTCATTTGGCAGCAAAACCTGACTTGAACTGGTAGAGGCCATTTACTATCTTTATTATGTTTTGTTGCAGAAACACCCATTGGGAGCTACCCCAGACCCCACTGGGAATATTTAGTAATTTTTGGAATAGACACCTTATTACCTTTCTGAAATCTGAAATTCATGAATTTGGGTCACAGTTTAACCCAAGGGCTTCAGATAAGGGACCACAAATGACCCATTTGTTCAAGACCTCTCTCTCTCTCTCTCTCTCTCTCTCTCTCTCAAAGACATACACAATAAAACAAGTCTTTATGCCTCATTTCAATCCTCATATTCCCACTCCTAGTTCACAAGTTAGTTCTACAGCTTTAATTTTAAATATATCCTAAATCTGAATACTTATCATGTCCGTAAGTACCAATGTTGTCATGGACAACTGCCTTCACCCCCTAATACAGCCTTTTATTTCCAATCTTATCCTTCCCTACATCCCCCCGTGTCAGGGTTAGCTTCCACAAAATGAGCAGGGAGGCCTTCTTATTTTTTTTCCCTAAGTTTAAGGTGTACAACCTGTTGATTTGATACATTTGTAAAATGCATTTATAATTATAAATTTTAAATTATTTATAAATCAATAATTACCACCATAGTATTAGCTATCACCTCCATCTCTTCACATAGTTATCATTTCATTTTTGTAGTGCAAACATTTAAGATCTATTCTCTTAGCAGTATTCAAGTATATGATACAGTATTATTAGCTATAATACTATATATTAGATCCCAAATCTTGTTACTCTTATAACTGGAAGTTTATACCCTCTGACCAATATCTCCATATTTCCCCCACCCCATAAACCCTAGTAACCTCCATTCTACTTTTTGTTGAGAGATATTATGTTGTTAAAACGGAAGTCAGATCCTCCAATCTGCTGCTCCAAAGTTGCAAAGGCTTCCTCCCAGACTGAAAATAAAATCTTAATTTCTTATCACAGCCTGCTGGGTTTTAGATGATGTGACTTTTGCCTTTCTTTCCATTCTCAATTCTTTCACTCTTTTCTTCACCCACTGTGCTCCAGCCCTCCTGGTCTTGTTTTTCCTCAAATATGTCACATGTACCCTGCCACATGGGATTGTGCTCCTGCCTCCCCTTGTCTGGGATGTCATTGCTTCAGGCCTTGGCATAGCTCAATCCTCACTTCATTAATGTCCTTCTCTACCAATTGCTATCACATAAAGCCCTTCCCTGACAAATCTTCTAAAATAGCGACTTCTGAGGCTCCCAGACACTTTGTCACCTTACCCTTTTTGCTTTTTGTTTAAAATTACATCGCATATTTATTGGTTTGTTTATTATCCATCTTCACCATTAAAATGTAACTCTGTGAAGATGGGGTCATGATAGTACTGCTTATCCTCATATCTGTGGTGCCCAGAATAATGCTGGAGCTCCCTAAGTACCCAGTGATGAATATTCATTGAATGAACAAATAAATTATATTGTATTAATAAGTCAACTTCAGTGGGTTAATCAAATAACATTAGTCCCACTTTCCAAAGCAACTCAGTATTTTTCCCAGTGTCAGTATTGTGCCGATGAACTTAAGTTACAACTTTATTTACTAAAGACTCTCATTCCTAAGATAGTTTTAATCAGTGGCTAAGGTTTGACTCACACTGTGTAAATTAGTGTTTACTTTTATACTCATAAGACATATACTTAGCAAAACAACATGAATTTATCAAAGAGAGGACGTCTTTATTTCCTTATTTCTGAACTCAAACACTTCCCCTTTCTGGGAAATTTAAAATTACTTGGTAACATGTTTCTAATTCCAAAGTGCTCTAAAGTCATTCCATCATGTTCCTTGTTTCCCAGGTGCTCTAGCTATCAGTAAATGAACCAAGTTGTCTAATAACAGGAAGTAGACATTAGCTACTTTAGTACAGAATTAGAAATTTTTAAAAAAGAAATCAAAGAAATGTAAGAATAAAGATAAACATTTTTAGCATTTCATTTGGTAATTTTTTTAGAAAAATAAAACCATTTGTGGTAACGAACAAGAAAATCTGTTACAATGCCCTCTGTAAAATTGAGGGAAAGCATATATATATGTATATATACATATATACATATATATGTAAGCATATATATATATATAAAATAAAGTCATTTGGGGACTAATGTCAAGAATATTTTAATCCTTTAAACCAGATATTAATATTTTGGTTGTAAATTTCATTTTGTTCTTTTAGTTTATCTTTATTTCTTTATTTTTTATTGTTATGTTCAATTAAAGTGAATTTCATTTGGGACATTCTCAGTCAATAAGCATACATGATATCTTCTTAACCCATGAGTCCTTTGTGGATAGATGGGTTCTCTTTACAGGCATCTTTTGATATACATTTTGCAAATATTTATCTCTAATTGGAAATGTGATTCACATAATAGGATGAAGTCAGAACAAAAAATAGTAAATGACAGTTTGAAAATTATGACTTTAGTACAAGTTTTATCACACACCTTGGACTTGATGTCTGGTAAAAATAAAACTCAAGAGCCATTAAAATTATACAATCACATTGTGAAATTTCAAGACTATCTTTCTTTGTAACTTTCTCTGTAAGGACTGTGCAAAGGGGGGATTAGTAAATCTTCAACTCAGTAGAGAACAAGTAACTGGAGCCTGGAAACTGAAGTATTTAGCCTGATGGCCCCCAAGTTGGTCAGCTTATCTCCTTCTGCCTAACTCACTGCGATTTGGCAATAACCCTCACAGAATACACAGCCAGCTTCACTCGCCATGAATTCTCTGGGCTGCAAGATCTCATAAGGCCGGAATATTCACTGATGACTACAAGATATTCTCAACATAATCCTAGCTATTCAATTATATAATGAAACAAAAATTTGAGTTTTGCTGAGATATAAGTGGTATAGCTCTTAGGAAATCATAGTCCTGGAGTAGGCATTCCGTCCATGTTTGAATCTCCTCTGCCACCTACCCATCATAGAGTTACCCAGAGTCAACTCTAATCTCATACCTGGCAGAGGAAGAGGCAAAAACAAACACGCTATCTTATGCATAGTTGAACCCTGAAAGTAATTTGCAGCAACAGCTACCATTTGTAGATGCTCCTCGAATGCCAGACACTGGGTCTGAACACTTAGCATTATTTTTATCCTTCACAACAATCCTAAGATTCTAAGTTTCATATTACAAGGTTTGTCTTTTGTTCTTTTTGTTTTTGTCTGTGACATAGTCATATCCCCAACAACTTCTGTTGGTCAGATTCTGATACCTCATTCTCTTCCTTTCTCCAGAAGCAGTTTAAATACCCTCCAAAGGAGTTTCTTGACCTTCCAGATTAAATTAATGTTGCTGCAGAGCAACGATAGCTTTACTAGCTAACCTTTCAAATGTAAGGTTGTTGCATATTGCTACTGGGTTTTTTTTTTTAATGTATATCAGAATATTTTTAAGTTTTCACTTCTTGCAGTGTGCTATGGTGAGCACTGAGGATACAGTAATAATTAGATGGATTCCACCTCTTTGCTCTTGTTACTCCCAGAAAAGGAACAGAAGGCTACCTAAAATGCAGAACAATTAAGTGGACAGTAACAATAATACATGAAGTGCAATTAGAGTATCTAGAAGGGTCACCTAATTTAGTCTCAGATAATTATGAGTGGTTTTTCTCTGACTTTAATGATATTATGATTAGGCTCCAACTTTCCCACCTGATCTTTCAGAAATTCCACTTCAACCTGCTTACAGTCTCACAAAGATACTGCTTTTCCACCAGCCTATACCCGCTGTTTCACTCCATTTAAATTGAAGATCTTTTCTCCACAAATTCTTTGTCCAGTTTTTTAAGAGAAGATTTTGCCAGACATTTTCTCTTCACCAATAAGGCTTCTGGCTTACAAAATTTAAAGACTTCTGTTTTACAGAATTTAAAGCTGTTATTCTACCTTTAAAAACAAAGAGGTCAGCTAAAATTTTATTTTAAATCAGAAAAATTGATAGAGATAGCATAACTAATGGTATATGTCAGTTTTGAATGGGCATAAACCATAATATTTTATATAAACCATAAATTTTGAAGACAAAGCAATATAGAGCTCCAAAAACAAATGTAAAGTGTATTTCTTTAATACAATCAAAACAACTGTTTAAGGAAGAAAGAGAGAAGGAAGGAAAAGAAGAATTGAATCAGATTGCTTCCTTATGAACTCTATATGATAAGAAAGGATAAGTAATGAAAGAAAAGAAAAGCTGAATAAAAATAAAAAATGGAAAATTTATGTGAAATTGCAAATTAAGTTTATAAAAATTTTATAACATAACATTATCATATGGTATTTGGTTATACATTGCTCACAAAACAGAAGTAACAAAATAAATAATCATTTCATATATATGACTTTCTCAGATGAACACCCTAAATCTTACCTAAGTCTATCCAATGTAGCTAAGTGACACATACCCCAAATCAGTTCTTGGCTGCTACATTATTCACATGGTAGTTATCTTGTTTCCACAATTTATTCCCCCTATTGCTTTGATTCCCTTCCTCTCTCTCTTTTTTTTTCCTATCACTTACTCCTTTGACCCAATCAAAAATTAGCAAATGTTTCAGAGCTTATCAATATAAAATCAAGGTCATGTTTTTCATACCCTCTCCTGCATCTGAAAAGATAAACTTATACTGGAATGATTCAGATAATAGAAGAAATATGTAGGTAAGGAGGAACAAGATGGAAAATCACTTTCTCCTTTTTCTTTGTGGTTGCAAAGAAGAGGCCTAGAAGAGTGGAAACTGGGCCTTCCCATGCCCTGCATGACCTGTTGTCAGGGCAACAGGATGTGTGGGGAGCCCTGGTCTTCCCAGTGCCTGTTGCCAGGGTAACAGTATATGAACCATCTTTCCTTAGACAACCATGCAGTTCCCCTGTCTTATTCTATGTTTGGTAGGAAATTATATTTGCTTATGAAACCTAAGAACAACACACTTCTGCAGAGAGCTCATTGAGATATCATGTATTGGAAGTAATATTGTAAGTAGGGACATGCAGTTGATATTGTTGCTGTTGGAAATAAGTGGAAGAGAATTATATTGAACTGACTTTCTGAAAATTGCTTTTTATTTTCATAATCTTTTGATTGGATCTAAGAAGAAAATGAAAGGAGATGATGGGAGGTTAAAAAAAATAGCAGAGTGGTAGTAGGAAAAAAAATTCTGAAAGCCAGAAAAGAATTATCTGAATAATGTAGAAGCTAAGAGCTTGATTTTGGTGTGTGTCAGTTGACTTTTTTTGTGCAACAAACCATCTTGCAACTAGTGGCCAAAAACAACAAACATTTCTTATTTCCTTATGACTTTGAGGAAGTCAGATAGCCCCAGATGATTTCACTTACATATCTGGTGGTTAATGGTTTGGCTGGTGTAAGGGGAACTCAGCTGGAATGGTTTATATCTGCTTCACAGGCTCGTCCTTCAGGAGGTTTGACCAGATTTCTTCCCATGCTGGTAAGAGAGTTCCAAAGAGCAGCAAAAGAGAATAAACTCCAATGCATAAGCCCTTTCCAAACCTTCACATGTGTCACATTTGCCAAGATCCCGTTGGCCAAAGCAAGCTGCATGGCCAAGCTCAGAGTCAGTATGGGAGGGATTAGCCAAGAGTGGATGAATATTGGAAGTCACAAATTGGGCCACATTACAACAGTGAACAATAACACGAAAGAATTTCTGGCAAACAGAGAGTGCTTTGGAAAACCTGAGATATCAAGGCAGAAATTTGCTGGAGGGTGAAATATCGAAGGGTCACACTTACAAAGATACTTTTTCAGTTGGTACCAGTAGAAGGTACTGGAGATTTTGAGAGCTCTAAAATTTCAAGAGGAGCTCCTCAGTCTGTCTAATAACCATCTCCAAATGCAGTCTGAAAATGGCTGAGAGAAATGCTGTGTACCTTTACATGCTTTATGTTCTCTGTCAGAAATAAAGCAGAATAAACTCGATTTAGATGATTTTTCTAAAATAAAAGGAGAAAAAATTCTGCTCACTTTACCTCAGGAAATAATTTTATTATATGCATAAAATCTCTTAGAACAAGAAGCAGCAGCACAGCAGGAATAAAATACCTAGTTTTAATCAATAGAACCCCTGGCTTTACTCTTACTGGTAAATAAAATCTTCAGGGACAGACACCCAGATGTCTCTACTGTGCAGGGTTTTGGGGGTTTTTTTCCTCTGTTGTTTGGGACACCAAAGGCCAAATAAGTTAAAATAATTTTGTAAGTATCCAAGCTCCAAAGAGGCAAGAGAGTTTAGGAAAAGCACATTCCTTTGAAAATACTAGCTAGGATCATTTTAAAAATAATTTGATTAAAGGAGTAATAGTAGTACATGTCTAGGAGAAGAAGAGAAATAGAACCGGGGAGTTTCTGACATCTAAAGCATATGCCAAGTGATAACTCCCTTTGGAGTATGCAAAACTAGGCAAACAGATGGCAGGATTGTGGCAAAATCAAAACAAGAGAATAGTTTTTAATTCCTAAAATGTCAGGTTTTATAATGAGTATTAAATGAAATTACCTATGTCAGGGTTGATTGGAAAAGAAAGATATGGGCTTAGGAATCTGGCCTTCTTGCCCAGTACCCAAGAAACATTTGTCAAGTCATTTAGTATCTTTGAGGCTCAGTTTTCACATCAGAAGAAATGGGATAATTGTGCTGAATCACATAGACCAAAAGAAAAATCTTTTAGAAATTATAAAGCACAAAAAATTATAAAATATCATTACTACTATGATTCAATTATGGGTTTAAGCTAACTAAAAATATGATTGATGTATAAGTTGTTCAGTGTTTTAACTTGACCCAAATGTCGTTTGAAACACATCTTAGAATGTCCACATTTAAGCAGACCAGAATCAGCATAGTATTACTTCTAAAAGATTTTATTTATTTATTTTTGAGTGAGAGACTGAGTGAGAAAGAAAGGGAGAGAGAGCACGAGCTAGGGGAGGGAGAGGGAGACGAAGACTCCGCACTGAGCAGGGAGGCTGCCAGAGAGGGGTTTGATCCCAGGACTCTGGGATCATGTCCTGAGCTGAAGGCACACATTTAACTGATGGAGCCACCCAGGTGTCCCTGCATACTATTACTTTTCTAATAAGAAGTCTATTTTTATTTTCTTCTAAATCATCAAGTACCTTGTTCATGTACAAAATTCCAAGAATCCCTTGACCTTCCACTCTTATGCAGAGCTGAATTAAGGTTGACCTGTTTTCTTGCCCTGTGGACACTGTACTTAGGACTGTACTATTTTTTCACAAGTAATTATAAAAGAGTTTGAGTAGCTATAAATATCAAAATTTTACCTAGCAAAAATACCTGCCCTGAGCATCTTCTGGGCCTATTTAATAAAAATGTGTGTTTTAAAATATTTTATAGAATATAAAATAAAATACAGTCCCTTTAAACAATTTCAAAAAAGTGTATTTTAAAAGGAGAAACTAGAAAATGTTTTATTTATATACCTCACATAACCTATTACCACTTTTATTTCCTTCCTTAATAAATAGTTATTCATGCCTAATACTTGCTCAGACCAGATATTTGGAATACTGGATTCTCATCAGCCTTTAACATTATCATCTGTGTAATGATGTTAGTGAACAGCTCCTTTCATATCCAAAAGGCTTACAGCACAGACTTTTTGGATGGGAATGAGACTTGCTCAAATATTTACATTTGATTAGCTGATTGAAATATGTTAGAATAAGGGACAAAATCTAATAGTATAATGGTAATTTGGTATTTTCTAAAATGAATCAGCAAAGGAAGGACTGTGGGACATGACAGTAATTACTTAGAAGTCAACTCCTTTGTGAACCAGACCTAGATTGGGATAAGAAAAGACGTAAAGAATGATTTTCAAGCCAGAGTGACTCAGGAAGTCATACTAGCCCTGCATTATACGATAATAGAGCCCTAAAATCCATCCTAAGACTACCACAAGATGCTGAATTAAGGATGCGAAATCCATCCAGGCAATTCTCCTATCAGTGAAACTCAAAGGTCACTTCTCTTCCTCAGCTCTCTCTCCTGACTTGCCCATCACTCCTACGCCAAGGAAATGTAGATCCTTGAATATAAAAACACAGGAATCTTGGTGAGGGCACTTCCGCTGACCTAAGAGAAGGTCTTCCTTTCTCATCCTGACAACCCAACTCTCTCCACTGATTCTGATAAGAAAATTACTTGAAAAAATAGAATTATGCATTTGCATGTAACATTAGCAATAATAATGATAACAGCTAGAATTTCTTGAATTCTGGACACTGACCTAAGAAGTTCATGAGATTTATTCATTTAATCTTTTTAATATCTAGGAGATAAGTAATGATATCATTCCCAGTTTACAGGTACAAAAACTAAGGTATCGAAAAATCAAAAACGTGGAGAAAATCACATAGCTGTTAAATAGCAGAGTTGATATACATATAAGAATAGATAAAATTATGGAAATATCAATAATTACAATATTTTGAAGAGATTACTGTATGTCAGCTACTGTGCTATATTTCTTATATACATTATTTTAATTTTCACTACCTTTATTTGGTCAATATCCAGATTCCCTGATCCCTTTTATGTGGAAGGACCTTCAACTGGAAAAGCCTTCCAGGCTGCCTGTCCTTTGCTACTTTTCACATTCTTTCACAAAGGAGGAGGAGGAACATTTAGTTGGGAAATTGTGGTTAAAGAATTACACCTACGGGTACAAATTATCCTTTTCAGGGGGCGAGGAAAGGATATTCTGCATGTAGAAAGCACAGTCTCATCTGTTAGAGGCCATGAGGCACATATAGGAGAGAGTTTGCCCATGCTGAGGAGGTCTGCAGTTTGGGTGGATAAATTGAATTCAAGGGTGTTCTGGCTTATTTAGCTGCAAAATCTTATCCTTCAACAGACATTTAGTCTGCAAGAGGCTAACATTTTGATCTCTGTCAGCTGGACTCCTAAATCTATCCCTTACTTACTCTTGAACTTGGGTTAGAGATATCATTCATTAGTCCCACCCCACTCCACAATCTCATGAGATAGGTATCAATTTTTGTCTATTTCTCAGTTGAAAAGTCACATTCTAAGATAAATCATTCCTATCCAAAGTGCCTTCCCAAGTAACTCCTGGTCACATCATCTTGTACATTTTCTTTAGGTCACTTCTTACTCTCTATTAACTTATTTTTTTCTTGATTTTGATATTTGTTTCTTCTACTAAAATATAAGTTTCTGTGCCTAAGCTTGTGCCTGATACAGCACACAACCAGCAGGTATTTATTAAATGAGTGAATGAATGATGAATAAAATAATTGGATTTTACAAAAAAGGAAAGTGAAGTTTAGAAAAGTTAAGAGATTTTCCATGATCACAGAGCTAAAGGACAGATTTATTAGAAAACAGCTGACTGATTCCAGAGTTCAGGTTTTTAATCTTTAAGGTATTTTACCTCAACCATATCCATTCTATAAATGTAATATTATAAAAGGACTGAAACCCATATTAAGATTACATTTATAGGGATGCCTGGGTGGCTCAGTTGGTTAAGCGGCTGCCTTCGGCTCAGGTCACGATCCCGGCATCCTGGGATTGAGTCCCGCATCGGGCTCCTTGCTCAGCAGGGAGCCTGCTTCTCCCTCTGCCTCTGCCTGCCACTCTGTCTGTCTGTGCTCACTCTCTCTGACAAATAAATAAATAAAATCATTTAAAAAATTTTTTTAAAAAGATTATATTTATATACCAGAATAGATTTTGTGAGATGGTTTTCTTTAGTTTTATGACTAAAGAAAATTTTTAAACTTATTTTTCTGATTAATCCATCAAAGCCATCAACCAAAGCCATCAAAACCAATGTGAAACTAAAGACTGAGATTCATCAACAATTTACAAAAAAGAACATAAACATGTTTCCATGGTATTTGAAATGAAGCCACTATAAGCTCTCAATATCAGAGGTTGGTAAGAATATTGGTGGTCTGGGCATGTAAACCAGGTCAGATGGAAGACAATGAGTTATTTAATGGCTAAAGATAAAGAGTATCTACTCCACTTCTCCATAGAGCAGCCGAGACTAACTCCACCTCTGGGCATCCCGTCTGTATAAGAACGTGTGTGTTGGAGGCAATGGTGGTGGAGAGGGTAAGAATATAAAAATGGTCATGTTGATTAAGCACTCTGGTATTCTGCTATGGAAGGAATGTACTTAGTTTCTTACTGTTGCTGCATCAAATCTACCACAAACTTAGTAGCTTGAACAACATAAATGAATTCGCTCCAGTTCTGTAGGTCAAAAATTTGATGCACATTTCACTGAGCTAAAATTAAGGTTTTGGCAGAGCTGCATTCTTTTTGGAAGCTTTAGAGAAGAAGTTGCCCCTTGCCTTTGCAAGCTTCTAAAGGTTGCCCACATATCTTGCCTCCTAGCCTGTTCCCTTCATCTTCAAAATCGACAACGGCAAGTTGAGTCTTTCTCACATCAGTCTTTCTGGCATCTGATCACTTCTTCTGCCCCACTCTTCCACTTTTAAGAACCTTTGCGATTACTTTGGGCCCACTTGGATAATTCAGGTTAATCTCCATATTTCAAGGTCAACCGATTAGCTACCTTAATTCCTCTATGACATTGTAAGGTAACATTTTAACAGATTCTAGGGATTAGGACATGGCCATGTCTGGAAGGCAATGACTCTGTCTACCACACAGCCCATCGACTGAGTTTTAAGGATCTGCTTCCTTTTCTGTGATATTTCTAGGTAACCATTCTGAGAATGTCTTCTTTTCTGTTTTGAAAGTAAGGTGAATAAGAGCCTTAAAGGGGCACCTGGGTGGCTCAGTCAGTTAATGTCTGCCTTTGGCTCAGGTCCTGTTCTCAGGGTCCTAGAATAGAGCCCTGGGTAGAGCTCCCCACTCAGCAGAGAATCTGCTTCTCCCTCTGCTTTCTGACCCTTCCTCCACCCTGGCCCCCATCCCACTTGTACTCTCTCTCAAATAAATGAATAAAATCTTTTTTCTTTAAGTGCTTTAGAATTAGGCTGGTTTGTATTTAAATGCAAGTTTCACCAGATACCAGTTGTTTAAAGACTTAGGATACTTATTTTTTGAAATCATGTTATATTTGGGAAGTTCTGAAAACCAATAGATGATAAGCACATATTACTTCTTTCCATCTTCATCCCTATTCTATCTGTGAATCTATCTCTACTCCTCCAACCTGGCTTTAGGCCCTATCTTGACAGTCTGACTGATTCTCTAATTTTGAAGTTAGAACCACTATAATATTCCAATTTTTATTCATTCATTCACTGAAAAGGATTTATTGCATGATCTCCTATGTGCCAGGCACTGTGCTAAATGCTGGGGATCCAAAAACAAATACAATGAACATGATTCTTGCCCAGAGGAACTTGTGGCCTATAGTGAAGGTAGATTTTGTAATGAAAAGGAAGTCCATGTTCTTCATGAGCCAAATATAGGAAACTAACCCAGTATGGAAGGTCAGGAAGGATTTCCTTTTCAAGTGAAATTTAATAAGAGATTTTTGAGCATTACTTAATAGTGTCCCTATTAGGATTTTGAGTAGGATATTCCTTCCTGACAAAGGAATTTCCCAAGCTCTGGAGGGCATTTATCATGCCTGGACCATGCGGTCCATGGAATACAGAAACACCCTCAGGCACTGCAATAACCAGAAACATCCCCACACATCTCTAAAATTATAACAGGGAACAAGAGCAGCCCTGGCTGAGAGAGGAGAAAGGAGTGATTCCTTTGAGAAGAGAGAACAAAATGAGCAAAGGCAGATAGGCAGTAAAGGCATTTCTTTGGGGCAACCTTGAGCCTGATTGGGAGGGGGTCACAGAGAAAGAGCTATGACAGAAGGCTCCAAATGTCAAGCAGGTACAAGGACACCATGTGAAGATGCAGAACTTTAAATAGAGGGTTCTAGAAGGCAGGACAGTAACGGAATCAGATTTCCTCTTCTACAACACTGCTTCACCCTAAGCATGATTCCAGTTGGGGAATATGGTGCTAATAGTTCCTGTCATTTTACCTGATTTTGCCAATTTTTATTCTAAGTATGTATTTCTGCTACATTTTCTTAGTGATAAGGGTTTAGACAACTGTTTCTGAGAGCTGCTCGGCACACTGCCCTCTTCATTAACAGTTACTTTAAATTTGTTATAAAGTTATTATACATTTCCTCCTTTCTCCTTCACTTTCTGCTTCTCTATATTTTATTCTTTCATTACATTCCATGATCATCATGTTCACCACCCATTAGAGGAAGAAAGAAAAAAAGAAGCTGGAGTCTTTCAACTGTTGCATTCACAGTTTTAGATCTTAATATCTGGACATCTGCCTAGATATGGAAAGATAGGAAGGTAAGCATCTAGATGTGAAAAACTAATTCTTATATATTAAGTTAGTTTCCAACAGTAAAATTTTCATAGGTTCTAGTCCTACATTTATAAAAACTGAAAGAATTGGCAATAAGTACTATGAAGTAGTGAGTCTTGGATTTTTGTCTTGGGTTACAGTTTTGAGCAGTTTAAATTTTCCTCCATTCTGTTGAACAACTGAATAAGATAACATTCTGATTTAGTTTTTGCTATAGTGCCATGTTCACTGGAATTTCTACTTGACCACAGTTTTCTGGAAATATTGTCACCCCTTAGATAGAACTCTTAGAACAATGGCATCAACTGGAAAGAGCACCACCAATGTTTCAAAATATGGTTTTTGTTTTTTGGTTTTTTTGATCCACAGCTGTAGAGCAATTTTTACCTTTAAAAAAGAAAAAAAAAAACAAAAACAAAAACAAAAAAACAAAAAACCAGTACCATGACACAGAAAAAAAGAATTGTTTCTAAAACTGGAAAAAAAAAATCCCTGCATAAATGAAAGCACATACAACTTTTCCTCATGGGAATGAATAAACTTAACAATCTTTGCAAAGATTGGAATTAGAAAAATTTCTTAGTATGTAGGAAGTAGTAAAGGTCTCAGAGTCACAGAAAACTTCTGAACCAGAAATTTCATTAGGTGTTGAGATGGCAGAAGAAATAGGAAGTATTTTCTTGTCCTAAACAACTGATCATTTATGGACAAGTATATGATTCTTTTTAAATGTTGTTAGTGAAGGGTATGATATCATAGTCATTTGCTAACATTTCCATCATAATGGATGATGAGTCATAGTGTAAAATCTAAATTGTCATGTTGAGAGACAAATTAGTGGTAGAATATGGATTCAAGAAAGCTAAAGAAAAAAGCCATAATTGTAAAATAAAATTAATAGAATCAAGCATACAAGTATACATCAGGAATCAGAAGAAGAAAATGTTTTACCCTTGTTTCCACAAAGGAATAAGAGATTTCTTGGCACGTCACTGAATATGGTGTCTCAATTAAATATTACATGAAGAAGATTTAAAAGAAACTCAATGAAAAAAATCAATAAAATGGTAAAGAATAACTGATATTTTAATTTAGTTTACTGATGTTTTCACATTTGTTACAAAATTTAAAAACTATTTCTATGGACTCAAAAAAGCAATTTAAGATGTTATGTTATATGAGATTCCTTATATTTTCTGTAAATATCTACCTATAGTAGCTCATGTTTCCATATTTAAAGTATAGTTGAATAAACTTTATTTTAACCTTTGTCTTTATTTTTATTTAACCTCAAAAATGTATGTATTACAAACCTACTTAAAAAGAGAATGTCCTGTTGAGACAAATCAATGTATTTGTGAAGTTAGATACAGTAAGAGTGAAAAAAATTACTTTCCAAATATCTAAAGGTCTTCATTGGGTCTTCTTTAATTAACTAAGAATATTATTGCAAAACTGTTTGATAACTTTCATGAGTAGCATAATTTTAATTGCCAACACTTAAAAAGTAAAATTCTAGGAGCAGAGATTTTGATAAGCTAGAAACTCTGTTTGAGTCAATTTTACATTTTAAATAGGCAAGACAATTCCAGCAATGGTATAAGGAGACCCTCATATCACTGCTGTGAATGCAGACTACACCAAAGACCATAATTAAACGATTTAGCTGTCATTAGTCATGTAGGTTTTAGATTTAGAGCTTCTTGTTTTGACGGTTCTAAACCTAGAATACTGGAAATGTCTTAAGTCAAAGTACAAGTTAAACTAATAGTACCAAAATGCAAATTTCTTCTTTCTATGATACAAAGGCAATCAGTCATTTCAATCAAGTTCAGTAATAATGATTATTTTTTTAAAAACTACTTTCAGTAATTTTTTTCCCTAAGTGGTCATTCAATGTCTCTATGTGGATACACGCCAAATTTCCTTAGTACATACATGTATGTTTTATCCTACATCAACATTGAATATCAAGTGTCGAAGGTCTACTGTTGAATGGCTGTCACTCTCTACTGAAACAAAATGAGATCGATCTTTGAGATCAATTGATAAGGTGAAAGTCAGATAATTTCGTTCTAAAATGTTAAGTAAACACAAAGTCACTTTTCAAATTTCTTAAAGACATATGCACAAATTCACTATAACACATACATACATTTAAGTAACTACATATATTCATACATTTAAGTAACTACAGGAACAAATACAAACAAAACAAACAAGCAAAAAAATCCCGTCCTGATAAAGGGAAGAAAATCTAAAATAGGTTATAATATGATCTATAATTTTTCCAGTACAGATGTTCATCTACTAATTAGGTTAGGACACAAATCATCTGATGACTGCCAATGTTTAATTTTCATCTATGCTAATTAACTTTGTAAGTTTTTATTTGCTCTTATAGGATTGTTTCCCTAGAGAACAAACTCACCAAAAAACTGTAATTTTAAATCTTCAATGGTTCTTATTCCTCTAAATTCTCTAATTCATTCAAATGATATAAGATGGCTTCCCTTTTTAAGTTATTCTCTGTTAAATGTTGTTTGCATTATTAGTGTGCTCTTATCTTATATCAGTGTAGTGTAATGCCATGTTTTACTTTAAGTGAAAGAAAACATCCAGAGAATGCTATTTAAATAGCTAAACATCACTAAATGCATTCAAATGGAAAAAAGTAGGAGTTTTTCCTCTAAGCAAAGTTTGACATAATTTTTATTTTAAAAAATCTTATATCAAAACAAACATTGAATTTACTCAGATGTTACACTATATATGTAGTATATACATAGTATATACTATAGTATGTAAACACAGCATAGAACTATGAATCCTAGAAAACCTATATTTTGCATATTAAAAGATTCCCTCTGCTATTATTACAGAAAAGCAAATATATTTTCATTTGAGATCTGCAAATACGTTAAGCAATTGCAATGGCCTGTAAATATTCATTTTACACATTTTTATTGAAATGTTAAAGTTGATTTTTCTTTTTTTTGAAAGATTTTATTTATTTATTTGACAGAGACACAGTGAGAGAAGGAACACAAGCAGAGGGACTGGGAGAGGGAGAAGCAGGCTTCCCGCCGAGCAGGGAGCCCCATGTGGGGCTCTATCTCAGGACCCTATGATCATGACCTGAGCCCAAGGCAGCTGCTTAACGACTGAGCCACCCAGGCACTCCAAAGTTGATTTTTAAATTATGGCATAACTAAAATAAAGCATGTAAACATAGGGTTCTGGAGAACTAAACAGAACTTAGTAGCATACACAACAAAAAACTTAAATGTTGTTTAAATAGCAAGGTGAATAGTAATGCAATTAAAGTTTGACTCAGGTACTTACATTTCATGTGTGACATAAGCACATCTCTTGACCCATCTTAGTTTTATACCATGAGCTATTCCGTATTCTCAGAAGAAGTGAATTGGTTAATTTAAAGCTAAAACTCTCCAGTAAGTTTGGAATGCTGCTAGTGTTTTTACCACATTTTTTCTTAAAGAAATATCAAGACAAAGAATAAGCACAATGCAGTATAAATATTTAGTATCACATTAATCCTTCCCTTGTTTTTTCAAAATATAATCACAGAGAAATAACTACCAGTGGTAATATTTCTATTTTTCCGAAGGAAATTTTTTTTTTCTGCAGGTAACCTGGCAAGCAGCTTTCCTAGTTACGTTTCTACATATCTAAATCACATATCTAAAGAATACAAACAGAATGTATAAAAGAAGCCATGTGTTATAACAGTGAAATGAATTCTCAGGGAGTTACCTTAATTTATATTAAACATACAGGTGCAAGAAAGATTATCCATTCTTCTAAGCAAGTTATTAGCCGAGACTAACACATTTTATTTTTTAAGAGAAAATCTTTCCAAAGGAAACAGCAGCCTACAAATTCAGGTAGTATGAACAATTAGTCATCTTAATAGACAAATTCTGGGTGGGGTGTGGGAAATAAAAACACAGAACCAAGCAAAGAGCTTACTCACATTCCTTTCAGGCGTTGCCACATTTTTTCAGTGTGTTCTCCTATGAGATACTTAAAAGTGGTGTTTTCCAATTCTTCAGTTTCTGTAGCAGTTGACCCCATGATGATACTCCTAGGGCAGTATAGTTACAGTTTCAGCAGCTAGAACAAGCATTCCTCAGCCCACTACAGATCTCAAACAGTTATATAGTAGCATCTCTCGCCTATCAAAATGTTACAGATTTACAGAGCTGAGGGCAGCTTCTGCCAGAATTGCTATTGACTTTGATAGGCATATCCACTGCTCTCATCACCCCCCCTCCAAGCAGACAGCAGTATAAACAGATCCTCTGACCTCACAGGAACAATCCGCACATGTGAGCCTGCTACTGTACTACTGACCGACTGAGCGCTCCAGCTCTCCCCAAAAGCAGCTCATCTGTTACCGTTCGGTGCACTGAAGCACATCAGAATTCCTACAGTTTACAAGATCTATTATGCACAAGAGAAACGTGAATGACTTTAGCGCACCAGAAGAAGCTGAATTCGTCTCTACCAATGGAAGGAGGGCAGGATGTAATAAGAAAGCAGATGGTAGGAACCAGTGTCAGCAGCACCACCCTGAGAAAAAAGTGCCTGTTTCAAACGCCAAGGTTTTTGTCTCTAAATTGATCTGGAACCAACAGTTAAAGATATTATCATGTTCTAACAATAAAGGCAACAAATATTAATGACAACAGTGAGGAAATAACACATAGAGCCATACAGAAGACAGACCACAGAGCTCCACAGGTTGTTACTAAAAGACTATGTACATCACTGATGCTGTAATCATGCTTATTCACCTTCTCCTAGCAACTCCACACAGTAGGTAACCGCCAATTTAACCAGAAGAAAACACAGCAGCTGCACACAGCCTGCTCCGTGAATCCTTTGGGGATTAAAAGATAAATAAAATGAAACTAATGTGGATGCTTGTGTGTGTGTGTGTGTGTGTGTGTGTGTGTGTGTGTGTGTTGAAGGAAAGGGAGTGTGTGAAGGTGGGGGGAAGAAGAAAGGGAGAGAGAGAGAGAAATTGATGCTGTGCTGCTTGTGCATTTTAGAAGAAAAATGAGAGAAAGTGAACATAAAAGGAATCAAAACTGAGTCATCTGCCAAGCTCCCAACACATGGTGAGCTTTCTTTGAAACAAGCACAGACCTTGAGTATGAGCTCCATAACAGCTATTGCTATCTGCAAGCTGCTAAGAAAAATACACTTAAAAGCAGTATCTCTTCTTGCTTGTTTGGAAACCCACATGTAGTTTTGTTCCTCCCTGCAAGAAACCTTGCCTGTTACCTTGAAGTTTAAAGTACAGATATTCATAGGTAGTAGAGAAATGATAATATCTTGTATTTATTGAGTGCTTACCATGTGTTAGACACTGTTGCCAGTACCTACAGTTTACCTTCTAAAAATTCTTATAAAGAGCCCATGCAATAGGTAATATTCCCATTTGACAGCTGAAGAAGCTGAGAAACAGATATTTCCCAGATTTAATGTCAGTCAGTCCTTCATTTTTGTTTATTTGTTTTTAAAGATTTATTAGAGAGACAGAGAATGTGCGGGGCATGGGGAGCAGAGGGAGAGGAAGAGAGAGAATCTCAAGCAGACTCCCCACTGATGGGGGAGCCTGATGCAGGGCTTGATTCCAAGACTATCAGATTAGCACCTAAGCAGAGATCAAGAGTCAGAGGCTCAACCAACTGAGCCACCTAAAACCAGTCATTAAAAAAGGGCACTATGATTTTACTGAGTCTTCCAATATAAAGTTACTATGTGTGTCTAAACACAGAATGCATCAGCAGTCAAAATCATTTTACATATATATATGTTAAAAAGCAGCTTTGCAAAATTTTGTAGAAAGTACCGTCTGATTTACAAATTAGAAGAGGTGAGCTTTTCTGCACTATTGGGGCACCGTCCACACAGGTGTTGTTCTCTGGGTTCCCATAATAACAGGAAACTTTCAGTGTCAGAGCCCTTGATGTCCTACAAAGAAAGAAGTAGGATGCCCTCAAATTCCTTGTAGCAGGAACTCACTTGGTTGGCTTCAACCTTGACTTCCAAATGAAACCATCACCTAGAAAAGGAAAAGTGATGTCATTACCTCGTAAAACTCACGAGGACCTGGGAGAGGCTTCTGCCGGCAGCTCTTGCCATTGTTGCCGCTGAAAAGCCAGCTGTACTCAGTATCCTGCCCTCCGGGAACAGTGGCCAGCGAGCAGTGCTGAAGTTTGCTGCTGCCACCGGAACCCCTCCTATTGCTGGCCGCTTGGTCCCGGCACCTTCTCTAGGCAGACGGAGGCAGCCTTCTGGGAGCCCAGCTTCCCCGGTTACTAATCCTGGGGCGACCACCAGCCTCTCACAGAGGTGTCTTACTTTAACCGGACCCTGGGTCTGCTCCACGTGGTCACTGCCACCTCCAGCAACAAGGGAGCTCATTCAGTGGTTCCACCGTGGGGGAGGGGCGCCAGTTGGTGGCACCATCTCCCTGAGCTGCCGCAGAACGTCAGCCCTGGGCTCTACTTCGCAGAGATCCTGAAGAGATTGACAAGGAAGAGCAGGCCGCTCCAGAAGAGGCTGTGAGCGAGGAGGAACTTTGGGTGAACGGACTGCTCCATCTCAGACTTGCCGCTACTGAGCAGGAGCCGGCAGTAGCCAGGCGGAAGTTACAGGTGCCCTCTGCGCTTGCTCAGAGGTTCCCGCCTGAAGCCCGAGCGCGAGGACCCCCACCCAGGTCTGCAGCCCTGGCTGCTGCGGCCACCCAGTGCGTAGGAACCCCCATCAAGAGGTTGCAGGTGCTCCTGCACACTCAAGCACAGAAAATGGAAATAATGCCATCAAGGGTGGCAGAAAGTAAGGTTTCTAAAAAAAAAAAGGTTAAATCAACTGAAGTTTCAGTTTCCTTTCTTTGACAAGTTATTTTCCTGAACTCCATCCGAATGTAATGTCTTTAGCTAGCAGACGGGTTTAGGTAATCACAACCTCACCCCTATGAGCATTACCAGAATAGTCAGAGATAAGTTAGTCATTGCTCTGAAAGCACTGATTTTACCTTCCCTGCACCTTCATTTACAATTCTAGATAATTTACTTAATAAACACCTGATTTTTCTTTAATGAGATAGTCGACATCTGAATTCTGCTCTCAAAGACGAAGCACAGTGAAAGATCTCTATAAAATGCAAGCACTCCACCATTACTACTTTATGAGCCAAGCACCATAGTCCTTGAGGTTATATTCTTAGGTTTCAAGTCACAGATGATTTCCTAATTATGCCAAGATATTTCAAGCCCTCACACATAGGCTAGCTTACCAATGATATTGCAATGTAAAAAATGAGGACTATTCTACTCAAGTGTGGGTGAATTTTGCCATGAAACTTATTTGCCTGGGGCGCCTGGGTGGCTTAGTGGGTTAAGCCTGTGCCTTCGGCTCAGGTAGTGATCTCAGAGTCCTCGGATCGAGCCCCGCATCGGGCTCTCTGCTCAGCAGGGAGCCTGCTTCTCCCTCTCTCTCTGCCTACTTGTGATCTCCCTCTCTGTCCAATAAATAAATAAAATCTTTAAAAAAAAGAAACTTATTTGCCCTTTTTCTATCTCACTTCTGTCATGTATTGATATTTAAGAACTCATAGTATACTGATTACACACTTAATACCCCAAAATACTTAATTACTGTATTAAATGTTTCATAAAATTAAATTGAACAATAAGCTATGCAGAACAGCTAATTATTTAAATCCTTGACCAATATAATATTCAGCCTCAGGCAGCATCAAAGTTATTTCTGTTAAAGTAGAGAACTCAAAGCATTTTTCTTTTCTAGTTTATAACTAACATCTATAAGATGTATTAATAGAACTAAAATAAAACAAATCACATTGGACAGAAAAGAACTGAATTCAAGGAATAACATTCAACTTTTTTTTCCTAATTAATCTGTTGAGAAGAATTTGAGATGTTGCATTCACAATATTAAACTAAACTAAAAAAATTCTGGCATGAGACAGAGAAATAAGATAACAAGAAAGTATTCTAAGAAATTAAAATATGCTTGCCAAAACAAAACATTCTATATGAGCTCTGAGGAGAAGTTGAGAAAATAATCCTAAATATAGCATAAAAATTGATCTAATTTATCTCTTATTTCTCATATGTTTTATCTCTTTTGTTTTAATTCTATGTTCCGACAAGTTATCTTTATTATAATAAGTAGTTCCTTCATTCATATTACCTTATATACTTTATTGGCATGTTGACAAAAATTTATAGAATGATTTTTCAGTATCTATTGATGCCAAGGTAAAGTACTAACATAGACTGGATCCAGACTACTTGAGTTTGAATCCCTGTTCTTTCATTTAAAGAATTATATGATCTTTTGCAAGTTACTATTATGTATCTGTTTCCCCATGTATAAAGGAACATAATAATATCATCTTTCTCATACAGTTGATGTATGATGTATGAGAATTAAATGAGCTAATATACATAAAGAACTTAAAACAGTATCAGGCACATAGTAACTGCTCTATTAAATTGTTAGCATTTATTATTATTGATGATACTGCATGACTTTTCTCCTTTAGATTGCACTGTAATCATTTATTTCAGTAGGTTTACTGATCATGAACTATTTTCCAAATAATTTTTTATAGAACATTATTGTTTTATGCATTGCTAGTGTTCATTATTTTTCAAGAAACTTTACATCCTTATTCATGAGTGTAATGTTTGAAATATTTGTGGCACTAACTTTATTGTTTTTCATATTAAGGTTATACTATCACCATATAATTGACAGGCAAATCGTTTTAAACTTACGAGTCCACACCCAGCAAATGGCAAATATAAATGAAAACATATTCAGAGTCACCAAATTCAGAAAGCATACCACTCAAATACTCTTTTAAAATAATTACATGAAAAATAAATAAATAAAAATAATAATTACATGAGTCAGTATACCTGAAAAACAAAAAAGTAGTGACTAAAATCAGAGACATTGTACCTAATTAGCCATGGAGATTAAAAACAAAATCCCTGACTTACTTCCTTAAGAAGGGTTAGGAAGAAATAAGTTCAAATTAGAACACGAAACTAAGGGGATTCCAAAAATGTGGCCTCAAGAAAAAAAATGGATTAAATTTTAAAAGAATCTCAACAAACTGAAAGATTATTTTATGGATTAAGTGAGAGCACAGTATTTCTTAACTGATTAAGAAAAAAAAACCCAGAAAATATACGAAGTATAGCAGACTAGCTATTCTTAAAATTTCTAGGCCAAGAAGCATTTCAAATATTAGAGAAATTACATTAAATACACTTTTGAATGCACAGATGGGCTTCTAAAAAGTGAAGGTGTCAAAATGAAGATGCACGCAATAACAGAGATTCAAAATACATGAAAGCAAAAATAATACAACTCTAAGGAGAAGTAGACACACTCATAATTATAATAATATAGTCAGATATTTTATACTCATCACTTTAAAAATTGGTAAAACAGAGGCGCCTGGGTGGCTCAGTGGGTTAAGCCTCTGCCTTCAGCTTAGGTCATGATCTCAGGGTCCTGGGATGAAGCCTCACATAGGGCTCTCTGCTCAGCGGAGAGAGCTTCCCCCCTCTCTCTCTGCCTGCCTCTCTGTGTACTTGTGATCTCTCTCTCTGTCTGTCAAAAAATAAATAAAATATTTTTAAAAAGATAAAAATTGGTAAAACAAGTAGAGAGAACCCCAGTAAGTATATAAGTGTTCTGAATAACACTATCAGTAGACTTGAACTAATGGACATTTATAGTATACTCCACTCAACAACAGCAAAGTATACATTACTTTAAAGTGCACACCTTGAATATTTACCACAAGAAATCACATCCTGGGTGAGAAAAATTGGTCTCAATAAATTTAAAAGGAGTCAAATAATACAAAGTATATTTTCTGACCCCAGTGGAATTAAATTAGAAATCAGTAACAGAAATATCTCTGGAAAATTCCCAATACTTGAAAAGTAAATAATACACTTTTAAGTAATTCATGAGCCAAACAAGAAATTGAAAAAGAAATTAGAAACTATTCTAAACTGAAAAAAGGATGAAATACAAACATATCAGAATCCATGAGATATAGCTGGAGCAGTAACTAGGGAGAAATTTATAGCACTAAATAGCTACATTAGAAATGAAAAAAGATCTCATATTAATGACCTTAGGATATACTCTAAGAATCTTTTTTTTAAGATTTTATTTATTTATTTAAGAATATGAGAGAGAGAGAGAGAGGGCGAGAGAGAGAAAATGGGGGAATGAGCAGAGGGAGAAGGACAAGCAGACTCAATCCCATAACCCTGAGATCATGATTTGAGCCATCATCAAGAGTGAGATGCTTAACCAGTTGAGCCACCCAGCGCCCCTACACTAAGAATCTTAAAAGGCTAGGCAAAATAGGTCAAAATAAATAAATATCAGAGCGGAAATCAATGAAATAAAACTCAGAAAAACAATAATCAATAAAATAAAAAATTAGCTCTTCGAAAAGATCAGTAAAATTGATATGCCTTATTTTATTAATAGATAGAAAAAGATGTCAAGAACTGTGAAGTTTCTGAGATTTTACCATTCATACAAGCTATCAGATCAGTCTACCAGCCTAACCTTGGGTCAGGAACAATAACGACAAAAAAATTGTATTTACTCTTCGTACCAAAAGCAGTAGCCACAGTATTGGCATTTTGGTACAGGTTCTCTGAGCTCTGATTCCCACAAGGTGACATGAAGACAGCCAGATGACACCTGCACACAGTGTCTTGCATTGTCAGAGAAGAACTTTGAACTTAGAGAGCTTGGATCTTTTACAATGGGCAGCGAACCTTTCATACCTTTTCTCTGGAAGGAAACGGGATTATATTTTTTAAACTGGACAGTAAACTTACCTGTCATTTACTCCAGAGAGAGTACCAAAATTTCCAAAAGAAGATTTAGAAATTATTTGTGATGCATATAATACAACCAACAAAAGTTTCATACCAAAAATACATAATTTCTGAAAATCCATAAGATAAACACAAGCAAATTAGTATAAAAATATGTAAAAATAGCAGCAAGAAAGCCACTGAAGCAGAAACATAAATGGATAGTAAGTATAATAGAAGGTGTTAAAAATTACCATATTCACTGAAATAGAGGTGGCTGCCTAGATATAGCTTTGCACACTCAATAATTTGGGGGGGGAAATATTTGGCAATACCAGACACTGGAAAGGATGTGGAGCAGTAGGAACTTCGTTTTCTGTTAGTTTAAGTATTGACAAAATCATTTTGGAAAGCAATTTGCTAATATCTAGAAAAGGTATGAAGATGTATGTACTCTAAAATACTTTCCTACATGTATAAAGGAGACATTTTAGCCCATTCAGGGTACTATAACAAAATCCCAGAGATTGGGTAGCTTATAAACAACAGAAATTAATTTCACTATTCTGGAAGCTGGGAAGCCCAAGATCAAGGTGCTTGAACAGTCGGTGTCTGCTGAGAACCGCTTCCTGGTTTGTTGACAACCATCTAGTTAGCTGTGTCCTCTGTGGCAGAAAGGGCATGGGAACTCCCTGGAGCCTCTTTTATAAAAGCACTGATCCCATTCAGGAGGGCTCAACCATCATGACCTAAATACCCCCTTAAATCTCCACTTCCTAATACCATTACATGGGGGATTAGATTTCAACAAACGAAGTTTGAGGGACTAAAACATCAATCCATTGCAGGAGATATACGCAAGAATGTTTATAGTACCAGAAAAAATATTTTTTTAACCAGTTAAGTTCCCATTAACTGAAAAATGTATAAATGTTGGCATAGTCACAAAATGGAATACAATATGGTTGTGAAAATGTAACCTTGGAGTTGGGGCGCCTGGGTGGCTTAGTGGGTTAATCCTCTGCCTTCAGCTCAGGTCATGACCTCAGGGTCCTGGGATCCCATCGCATCATCCTGCATGGCAGCATCCAGCATCATCAGGCTCTCTGCTCAGCAGGGAGCCTGCTTTCTCCTCTCTCTCTCTGCCTGCCTCTCTGCCTACTTGTGATCTTTGTCTGTCAAATAAATAAATAAAATCTTTTTAAAAAATGTAATCTTGGAGTAAAAAACTATAGACACAGGGATAAATCTCATGAAAATAATGTTGAGAACAAAAACCAAATCCAGTAAGAATTTAGACAGTATATATATTTTTTGTTAATTAGGAAAACCATATGTAATTAGTAAATGTTTAAAGAAATGCATAGGAATGATAAACACTAAACTCTAGATAATGGTAATCTCTAGAAAGAGAGAAGAGGATGCTTTGAAGTGAAATCCATAAGCTTCTTCAGCTGTTTTAGAAGTGTTTTGTTTCTTTTTTTTTAAGATTTATTTATTTATTTATTTGAGACAGAGAGCTCAAGTGGGGGCAGGGAGGGGCAGGAAGAGGGAAAAGTGGACTCTCCACTGAGCAGGGACCCCGATTCAGGGGCCCAATCCCAGAACCCTGAGATCATGACCTGAGCTGAAGGCAGATGCTTAACTGACTGAGCTA